>CM008282.1:38984838-39094949 GCA_002319775.1 Fagopyrum tataricum | reverse complement strand
AACAAACTGTCTGGTCTGGGCCCTCTATGCTCTTCCCCGAACCGGAGGAATCTCAGCAGCAGGTACCTGTACAGCTGGTACCTGAGTAACGGTGTGCGGACCTCTCCAGATGGTCCCTCCTGTGTCGGTAAATCTGGGACACGTCTGCCGGCTCTGCACAGCCTCCTCTACACGTCTGATATGAGCCCTGATACTCTGATCTACCCATAGAAATGCGACCAGAATCAGCAGACTGGGCTCTCTGTGACCCCTGTCTCTCAGCAGCCTCGTTCCTATTCTCAGGAACGGCACTCTCAGCAACTTCCTCAGGTTACCCCCTCTGCTGCACGTGGATCAACAACAGGAACCTGACCTCGTCCTCTACCGAGAGGGGGTCTACCTCTACCACGTCTTGTTGCAGGGAGGGTTCTAGTCTGAACCATCTGCAGAAGACGTAAACCTAGCTTAGAAGGCTATATATATGCCATATGTATGTATCAAATCAATCATGACAGAATATCTATATATAAACTGTCGAGATCTTCAGAGGGGCGATGGTTCACGTACACGGTAACCCAAAACATTTGTACTCATTTCGAAACCAACCTTTTAAAAGTCAGACCCCTTTTCGGGTTCTGTTTATTTATCCATTCGTACTTATTGGCAGATTACTTAGTGCCATTGTTGTCAACCTGGGCTCTGATACCAACTTTGTAACGACCCCGAATCCGTAGGACTCGAGGCGCTACTGGGCTAGGATCTCACAATGGATCCTGACCCTAGCCTTGACAACAACTTCACTGAACCTTACAACAAGGCACTAACAGATTAAAACAAAACATGAAACTGATATAAATATGTACATGTCAAAAGAGTATACATGGTACTGCTGAGTACAAAAGTTAAACCAAAAGCCGTACAACCGATAACAACCCCAAAATCCCACAAATATGCCCAGTGTACGGAACCCTCAGCAAATCACCCCACTGGATCACTCCTCAGTCCTCCTAACCTGCGAAGGAACTACAACACGGTATGAAACCGTTAGCTAACTATACACATATATAAGAGAAGCAAGAGCACAATCACACATCATATAAACGATAACAACTCATCATGGTATCACACATTCACCCGGTTTATTATCTTTAATAAGTGAATCAATCAATCGTATAAAATATGTATATATATGAAGATAGGTGACGCGAGGAATATGATCCCCGCCTCTGAGTACTCTAACCAGCTGGGGGTTAGTATCAGCACACCTCCCGTGTACCCTGTGGGAATGGTGAGGGCCTTCCTTTATACCAGTACTGGCCTGACTACAGAGAACCTCCCAGACTCCACGGCGGGATGAAAAGGGAAAGGTTATCACAGCCACTACGATGGGGTCGGTCAAAGTATAATAAAGATAGGTCTGTGACCCATCATATCATAATCATACTCGTAATCCTATTCCTAATCATGCGATAAAGCATATAGCAAACACCACTCAAGCATACATCCAATATAAGGATAGTAGCCTAAGTAAGTCCTTATGGACTTACCTCGATCTCAGAAGTAACTCAAGTATGATCCACTCTCAAAACGTCTACTCCCAAACTGCGAGGACAGCACAACCTATACAAGGCACACGTACATATATCACAATCCTATCACACAAAGGGTCACACCTAGACCCAAGGGATCCATAAGGGATCAATTCCAACTCGTAAACCTCAAAGCCCTAACCGGCAATTCCATACCGTAATCATCAATATCCGAATCCTAGCATGGTACTAAGTTTCTCATACTTAGAAAGGAAAGGATCTACCTAGCTTTAGGTAGAGCCAGGATCAAAACGCACCTGCGGAACACAAAGGCGCAGGGGTGAAAACAGATGGCCGCGGGAGCGGCGGAACGTGGCCGCGGGGGCCGGTGACACGGGACGCGGGCAGCCGCTGGCGCTGGGCACTGTCGCCGCGGGGGCGGTGACTCCTGGCCGCAGGGGTGGTGACACGGGACGCGGGCAGCCGCTGGCGCTGGACACTGTCGCCGCGGGGGCGGTGACTCCTGGCCGCAGGGGCGGTGAAAACGCAGAAACGATTCTGCAATCACCTCCTCGGCTCTTTCACGTGATCAATCACGTCTACTCTCTTCCAGATTCGTACACATACATAAGTATACACATACAACCCTCAATACACATCTATGCAAGCATCTAATCCTAAGCTAGGAAGGAAGAACAAGAAAGGAAGAAGAGAAGCAAGAAGATCCTTACCACACTTGGAATCTAAGGCTGCAGGGAAAGGTCACACACAACACAAGCTTGCCTCAAGCTCAGCAACAACAAACACTAGCATCATCATCAACCACAAGGTACACTTTCAAAGTCAAACTCCAAGGGAAACAAGATCAAACTCACAAGGGAAGAAGGATAAGCAAGGTGGACGTAGGAAGCCTGGAATGGGATGAGAACAAAGTGAATGAAACCCTTGCTCAGCAAGTAGAAGAAAGAAATAAGGTTAAGGGTAAAGCACGAGTCAAGAGGTCAAGGAAAACGGCTGCAGCCGCCATAATCCGCAGGGGCGGTAGGAGTGCCCGCGGGTGCGGTGCGCTGCAGGGGCGGCGGGATTGGCCGCAGGGGCGGCAAAGCTAATCTCGGCCAAAGTTCGTCTCGGTCAAATACCAATCTCGGTCCGTAAGATTACGGCTCTTACAATCAAAATTTTAACTGAAAATTTAACCAAAAATTCGAAATTAAAATATTTTTTGTTTTAATTTTCAAAAATTCGAACTTAAAATATTTTTTATTTTAATTTTGTGATACAAAATCTTAATTAATAAAACTAACGTAAAAAGGGGATAGAATTGAATTAAAATAAATACTGATTTTAAACAAATAAATTAAAATTCCGAATTTAAAATTTTTTTTGGCGGACGGAAAATCCTGGCGGCGACACGTGGCAAAAAGTGCGTCCGCTTTAATATATACTAGTGTAATACCCGCACCTTGTGCGGGTTTT
The DNA here is from genome assembly GCA_002319775.1 of Fagopyrum tataricum. Taxonomy (NCBI): domain Eukaryota; kingdom Viridiplantae; phylum Streptophyta; class Magnoliopsida; order Caryophyllales; family Polygonaceae; genus Fagopyrum; species Fagopyrum tataricum. The sequence goes on along the minus strand of CM008282.1, from coordinate 39,091,965 downwards.
GAATAATATTGGGTTAGCTATATTACTAAGTTATTTTATATTTTATATTTGTTTTCTTTTAAACACATATATAAACGTATTGATAGATAATTATCTATATTGGTTCCGATAAATAAAAATAGACAGCATATTAGATGATATTTATCGGTTGAAATCGTAACAAACCCGTCATTATTTTATTAATTATTTTTGTTAAAATTTTTTTTTATTAAGTTTTAAAGTTCTGATTCAACATCAGAATTTAAACTACATTAGTTAGTTATATTTTTCTATTGAACCATTTTTATATTATTATTTTTTAAACTATGCGCAAGAATGACTAATCATTCGTTATATCTCTCACTCCATTAGCTTTCATTGGATGCAAATTGCACCAAAAGTTTCATTCTCCGAAGCTTTTGTCAAAAATCAGGAATTTAAAAGCAAACCCTATTAACAAAATGGAAAGATAGCTCTACTGATTCTCTTACGGGTTTCTTACACTTTTAATTTTACAACCCTAATTTGCCAATAAACCCAAGTGCTATGATAATTCACTACAAAAGGTTGACTCTTAAGTAGCGAGAACAACGGTTTTTGACCCCCTCCCGCTCGTTAAAAGCAAACGCCGGTGTAATGAAGCTCAATTCCAAGTTATAGTTCGTCTTATGTCATTTTTCCCTTTGCACTCTCTGAATATAAAGATTAAATAACAAAACATCAAAATCATGGTTAAGAAGAAATTGCTAGGTTAATCATGACTAAGATTAAATGACAAAACATTAAAATCATGGCTAAGAAAAATGTATCCGAAAATTATGTATTTGTTGATGTATCGATTACGTACCTTTATTGTTATATAGTAGACAATAAGGTAGAGGATCCCACAATATTGGTCCGTGGATACATTTCTCATTGACGAAGTTACATATCTCATTTGAAGAAGAAATTGCTAGATTAATCTGCTTCGAAGTCAACTACACTGGCTCTGTAGGTTATGCAAAATAGTACGATCATAAAAATAAAATAAAAAAACTTGAAACAAAAAGCGGCCAGATAGAGAATAGAGAGTGTTCTTTGGTTAACGTAAGAGTAGGATATATATAGCCATTCATTTAGAAATGAATCTCCTAATTATAAAAAATTATCTAATTGAAGGATAAAAAATTTTAAAAATAAAGATTGTTGGAGAAGATCTCGCACTTTTGAATCAACGTAGTAATCAAGATTTGCTTACAAATGATCAAATCGGTAACAAATCTTAATTCTTGGAGAAAATAAATAATAATTTTATAGAATTAAATTAATATTTAGAAAATAAATAATAATTTTATATAAATAGTTTAATATTTAGAATTTTAAAAAAATGGTCCGATCTTTTTTTAAAAATCTTTTTGTTTCAATTATGATTAGTTTTTATTATAATTAATATTAATCAAATTTTCTATGAGTAAACTTATGGTGTTTTACTTCATCTTTTTAATGTTTTTTAATTTATTTTTTATTTAAATAATAGATAATTAGTCTTAGTAGTGTGAACTTAGAGGAATTTTAACCTAAACTAATTTAAAATAATAATTCTGAATTAATTTAAAATCCATCCGCAAACAAAATTAAAGTACGTATTTCCCTAATATTTATTTGAAACTATTTAAGAGATTTTTTCTGAAATTTTTAGAAATGGCCAAATGGGTTGACATTATCTACCGATTTTGTTTAATTTCAATTTTTTTTAACAACTTATAATTAATGTTAATCTAGTTTTAATTATGGAATTACATTTTAAATTGCTTATTTTCTTATACAAAATGTCTGAAATTAAATTACGTAATTGAAAAAGATTTTGGCGGACGGAAAATCCTGGCGACGACACGTGGCAATAAGTGCGTCCGCTTTAATATATATAAGATAAGATAAGATAAGATATATAAAAAAGATACTCAAATTTATATTAATTAAAAGTTAAGAAAATAAGTATTATTATTTATATTTTACTTACAAAAATTCGAAATTAAAATATTTTTTGTATTAATTTTCAAAAATTCGAAATTAAAATATTTTTTGTTTTAATTTTATAATACAAAATCTTGATTAAAAAACTAACGTAAAAAAGAGCCACAATTGATTTAAAATAAATACTGATTTTAAAAAAATAAAATAAAATTCTGAAATTAAAAAAGTTTTTGCGGACAAAAATTCTGGCGGCGACACGTGGCAAAAAGTGCGTCCGCTTTAATATATATAAGATAAGATAAGATAAGATACTAGTGTATTACCCGTGCAGGACACGGGTGTTTTTTTATATATGACTAATAAAAATAATTCATATATATTTGTAAATGTGGAATAAGATAGTAGAATAAATATAAATAATTTAAATAACAAAAAATAAATTTCATTTACATTTTTTTAATGATATAGTTTTTGAAATAATTGAATTTAAAAACCACTTTTTAAAAAATATTTTGATAATAATTGGATTTAAAAACCACTTTTTAAAAAATATTTTGGGGGTTGCGTTAAACCTGGCGGCGACACGTAGCTAAAATTGCTTATGCTTTGATAGATATAAGATGATAAGATAGGATAATTTATTTTGAAAATAATTGGATTTAAAAACCACTTTTTAAAAAATATTTTGATAATAATTGGATTTAAAAACCACTTTTTTAAAAATATTTTTGGGGTTGCGTTAAACCTGGCGGCGACACGTGGCTAAAATTACTTCTACTTTAATAGATACTAGTGTAATACCCGCACCTTGTGCGGGTTTGAATAATATTGGGTCAGCTTTTTTCAAAAAAAAATATATGGGTAAGTTATTTTATATTTGTTTTGTTTTAAACACATATATAAACGTATTGATAGGTAATTATCTATTGGTTCCGATAAATAAAATCAAACCATATCTTGCACTGTGAAAATTAAAACGTCAGAGTATGTTATATTCTTCGTAAATGGAACATTAAATTAACTAAACAATTGTTAAAAATAAAAATCGTAAGTAGAAATAAAATTAATAATTAACAAAAAAATAGATGGGGATTTCAAACTGCGGAATCTCGATATTTAAAAATTGGTAGATTTTTTGAATTGTTATATTTTTTTAAGAGATTAATTAAATCATCAATATTTTTGGGTTGTTATATTTTTTTATTCAAATCTTTAACTTTTTTAATTATTTTTTGGTTAGCTGATATAAAATTATGGATAAGTTTTAAAATTTTAATTTTTTTATTTAAATTGTTGAGGATATTTTTCTGAACTAAAATTTTTTTTGGCGGACGGAAAATCCTGGCGGCGACACGTGGCAATAAGTGCATCTGCTTTAATATATATAAGATAAGATGACACACCAAAATTGTACTCCGCACGTGATTCAATCACATAATATAATCTTTTTTTTAATACTTAACAAACTCTCTATCTATTTTTAAAACTCAACTAGTGTATTACCCGTGCCTTGCACGGGATTTTGATAAAAATATTATTTGTTATTATATTTCTTTAAGAGATTATATATAAACTATATTTTTTGTCATTATATAGAGTAGATAATAAACAATAAATATATAATACATTAATACAATATCTAACCGTATAATAATTCTTATTTTGATTTTTCTCCCCCTTATTATATTGATTCATATATTAATAGAAATAGTACGTTTGTAGCATATGTTGTTAAATTAATTGTTTATATATAAATTAATTTAAGAAATAACACAATCTCAGGTAACAAAAAAGGTGATTGGAAGGGATGGAAACCGTAACATTTAATTGTTAAAAGTAAATTTAATTAATTCTTTTTTTTTACTGCTAAAATTTGTTATGAATAAACTTAATTAATATTTTGGTGGAATGTGGTTAAATGCAAAAATGACACGTGGCAGTTAGTATTTTTCTGCGTGACACGTGGCAAGGAGTGTTACTCCTATAATATATACTAGTGTAATACCTGTGCCTTGCACGGAATTTTCTATAAAGAGTTCGATATAACAATTACAATTATAAATTAAAAAAAGGTGTTGTAACGCCCGGGATTTTATTAATTTTATTCCGGACTTGGAGCACCTTGTAGTTTATCCTGTAGGCCCGAGATGCCGAGTGCCGGGATTTATTCCTAAGAAAATCCCGAGCCGACTCGTCGTTTTTCCTCTTTTTCCGCGTTCCGACCCTTCGTTCCGGGTTAAAAATAACAAAGGGTCGTTTCCGACCCCTCGTTCCGTGGGGAGGGACAAGAGGTCAGCTGACCCCTTGGTCCCCTCACCCCTTTTGTCAGCCAAAGTATTCCCTCTCTCCTCCCTTGGATCACTTTGCACGTTACACTCCTTTCACTCCATCTCTTCACTCTCTTCTCTTTCCTTCTCATCTCTTCTCCATGGCTGCTTGAGGATCCAAATTGTGGAACTGCAGAAGAAGATCACAGGCTGTTGGTAAGCTCTTCCCTCTTCCTTCGCTCTCTTCCTTGCTGCTCTTTCCCTTCTTCTTCCTTCCTCCTTCATCCATGGCCATGGATGAAGCTTGGAGAGGTTTTCACTCAACCCTTGTGCATGTCCAGGTTCTTAGCTCGTTTAGATCAAGGAGAGGTGCCTAAGACCCGTGGAGAGATCCAGCAAGAGAAGAAGGACTTTGGAGCCAAGGATCCAAAGTCGAAGACGAAGAAGACGACGTTCTGCGCAGAACCCGCGGGGGCGGCTCAACAGGACCGTGGGAGCGGCCAGCCGCAGGGGCAGACCAGCAGGCCACGGGAGCGGCCAGCCGCAGGGGCGGACCAGCAGGCCGCGAGTGCGGCTCAGCAGGCCGCGGGTGCGGCTCGGCACGGCCGCATGGGCAGCGGCAGGCACTTGGCTCGGGCGGGTGCGGCGTGACTCGGGTGCGGGGGCGGCAGCAGACGGCCGCGGGTGCGGCTCCTGCAGGCGACGCAGTCCTCCGCGGGTGCGGCTCCTTGTTCCGCGGGGGCGGCTCCTGTGTCCGCAGGGGGCGCCGGCTTGACTCCGCGACTGCGGTTTCGGCAACAATAGGTCCCTCCTCTCCTTTCCTCTTCGTTCCTTCCTTAGTATTGATGTTGCATCTTGTTAGTAGCATGCCTAGGATGGATCTAGAGTAGCTTGGAATGCCACTTAGTGGTTGTGAACCTAAGAGCCCTTAAGGCTCGATGTAAGTGATGGATATGAGCATGTGAGCATGATGGACCTTCTAGGTTAACTTGTGCCTCTTTGGTTGAGGATTACTCTTGTGGAATTATGGACTGTTGTGGGCTGTTGCAAGTGTTGAGAGTGTGATGAATACTTGGTACCTAGGATGCATTCCTAGTTTGAGGGTTAGGTGATCTTGCATAGATCACTAGAGTGAAGTCTAAGACTTCTTGAGTGTGAGTATGTATTGATATGCATATCTCTTGTGAGCAGGTTGTGGGCTTCCTCCTTAAGGAAGCAAGAGTGTGGTGACTTGAGTGTGGTGACGAGGTAAGTTTCCGGACTTACTTAGCTCGTATTTTACGTATTAGCATTGATGTGTGCTTGGTGGTGTGTGTTTATGTTCTTGTTATAACATCTAAACCGGTAAATAGGACCACCGACCTTATATTATTGTTTGGCCCAAGTGAATGATAACGGGCGGTGACAATCTGCCTGACTCGGCGTTAGTCTAGGAGATTCTCGGCGACTAGCCCGGCGGGTGATATGGTCGGGTGCATCCGTACCATTCTTTGCCGGTAAGTAGGGACCGAGGCGAGATCACGGTGGTCTCGTGTCACAACCGAAGTTGAATTAGAACGGGATATGACTAAGTAATAAAAATATAATAAACGGGACTTGCGTGTTTTATGATGTGTGATATGTATGTGTTTGTGCCTTCACCGCTTTTCTAATGCTTAGAATATGAGCTAACGGTTTTAAACCGTTTGTGTAGATGACTTGCAGGTTAGGGATGCCGCCAAGTGAGGTGGAGGAGTGGACAGCCGGGGTCTCCGTACATTATAGGACGGGGATGTTTTTGGGTTATGTTTTCGTATTGTGGATTATGTTGTACGGTTTAAGTTTCGTATTAGAGTTGTGTTGTTTTGAGGGCTCGGCTGAGTTTCCAAGTTGTAGTTTCTTACTTTTCGGTTTCCGCATACATTAAAAACGTTTTGAGTTTTCGCCTTTATTTGTGCCTTGTTGGAAGGTCCGGTGAAATTGTTGTCAAGCTAAGGGTCGGGACCCATTGTGAGGTCTCGCCTGTAGCATCCCGAGTCCCGCGGATTTGGGGTGTTACAAAAGTGGTATCAGAGTCCTAGTTTGACAACAATGGCACTCGCAATCTTTTTAAAGGCCGAATGAGGGATAAACAGAACCCACACGGGTTCTGACTTTTCGTTTTCAAAATCATGTGCATGAGTCGGGTTTGGGTTAGAATGTACGGGACCACCACTCCTTCCGCAAACCTCAGCGACATAGATCGCTGGATTAGAAGTATGTACTTATATTATTACATAGTTATATATATGTATGACCTTAGGATGTTTGTGGATTTGTATGTACCTAGCTATGTATGTGACCTTAGGATGTTTTGGGCTTGTATGCCTTGGATGTGTATTGTGACCATATTTACCGTTATGCTTTTAGAAGTTTATCATACCGAATTCATAAGTAGTACCTACGCAATTATACTTAAGTAAACGTCATACGCTATTAAATAGCACGTACGAGAGCTACCGCTTACGTAGGACCCGCCAGGGGTAGACCCCCTCTTTCTCCTACCGTCCCGAGACGGGGACGAGTAGGAAGACCTCCAGGCGCGAGAGGTCGGGGACGTATCCCCATTGCGGACCCGCCAGTTGTGGATCCGCCAGTAGATAAGGTTCCCGTAGAGGACGTCTTCGAGAGCATCGTTCCCGAGGCTGGGGATAGGACCGTTGGGAGGTCCGGGGCGCAGAGTTCTCCATCTGCCAGGACCAGGGGAGCATCCATTGGAGCTACCGTGTTTGAGGGCTACGTACAACAAGAACAATGGAGATAGCAAACTTAAGTTCTTCAAGAAGACGCGTGGATAACTAAAGATGTGAATCAAGGAGGAGATGGGTGCATTCTAACAAGGTTAAAGTCGGTGTTCCATCACGAGAAGTGAAGCTTTCCTTAGACGCTCCTAAGCTTTGGAGTCAAGATGAGAACGTGATCAAACCAAGTGTGAAAGATGTAAGATACTGTTAGTTAAGCTTACGTGGTACCATTAAGTGAAGAGTCAACATTACGAGAATTATGAGAAGAATGGGAAGGTGGAGATTTACGCGGAGTTGACCGGTTTCTGCCATGACGATAACGCGAAGAAACGCCAAAAAGGATGGAGTAGGTATAAATGATGATCCTAAGAAGATGAGAGGAACACGTGATGCTAACTAACGTTAGAGATTTTGAGAAGACGCACTTACAAGATATCATGAAGCGCGGTTAAGCCTATGAAGGCGAGTCATGTGACTCAACAACGCCGAGAAGGGTATATTTATCTCGCCGAAGGAAAAGGAAGCGTGGAATGAAGAATGAGTTAACGGAGTTTAAGGTACCCCGAGAAGGTAGCCTTCATGAGAATGGTAACATGGAAGCATATAAGAATGGTAAGTCATTGACATGTGAGAAGGTCAGTTATTAGCTAATTGGTGACAACAGAGAACGCGCATGTGCGGATGGTCTATGGATGAGTGGGGAGGAGAGTAACCAGGCTGTGGGATCATAAAGGAACGGTAACAAGAACTTAGAATACATCTTAAACTCTGGATTTGAAGTTGTTATGGAGAACACCAGTTTGCGGAAAGAGAGACGGTTATCTCCATTTGTACATCGATTACAATGAGCCGAACAAGATTACAATGAAGAACAAGTACCCCCTTACCACGTATAGATGATCTACTCGACCGGTTGCAAGGGTCGGTGGTCTCTTCTAAAATCGAGTTAAGGTTTGATTGTCACGAGTTGTAGTGATTCCATATGGGCTTACTAATGCCCCGAATAAGACATTTTGGTCTACTCTCGAAGAAGAAAGAAGTTGTATGACCAGTTGTCTCGGGATGACAACCCCCGAAGGATGTGAAAGAAGTTACAAGTTTTCTTGGATGTGCTGATCATTACCGGATTTGTGGAGAGATTCTCCAAGTAACACCATCTATGACTAACCTACTCCGGATGAAGATGAAGTATTGAGTGGGACGAAAACGGACAATGGAGTTGTTGAGAGTTAAGAGGAGATTCATTGGTGCAACTGTTTTGAAATTGCCTCGAGGTATGATCGGTTTGAAGTGTACAAGTGATTCTTCAAGACATGGTCTTGATTGCGTATTGAGAGACGATGTAAAAGTTATAGCATACATGTCTCGTTGGTAGAAGCAGTGTGAAGCTAAGTATTTCCTTCATTACTTAGAACTTGCCACAAGAATTGAGGAAGCGTAACATCAAAGTGTGGTTTGACAAGAACCAAAGCCAACGGTGTAAATTGGAAGTTCGATCTTCTTTGTTAGAGACAAGTAAAGAAGAAACATAATGAAAATGTTGTAGTGAGGAAGACCCGAGGAAGAAGTTGAGTTTCCGATACATATGACCTTTTTGAGATCTTAGCGCAAGTTGGGAAAGTGTTTTACCGACTGGCATGACCGCCGAGAGTAAAGGGTATTCACCCGGCGTTTCAAGTGTATCAATCGAGAGAGGAGGACGTGTCGAAGACGGCATTTAGGACGAGACACGGCCATTATGAGTTGTCGTGATGTCATTTGGGCTCACGAATGCACCCGCCGTCTTCACGAAGTTGATGAACGACATCTTCATCGACTTCTTGGACCAGTTCGTGGTAGTGTTTATAGACGACATCTTAGTCTACTCCCGGAGTAGAGAGGAGCATGAGGAACACCTGAGGACAGTGCTTCGAGTCCTCCAGGATAGAGAGCTTTACGCTAAGCTCTCTAAGTGCGAGTTTTAGATGTCCGAGGTGGCATTTCTGGGTCATATAGTTTCCGCCGAGGGTGTCATGGTTGACCCGGCGACGATAGAGTCTGTTTCCTCATGACCACCTCCTAGGACGGTCAAGGAAGTGCGCAGTTCTTAGGCTTAGCGGGATACTACCTCCATTTTGTTGAGGGTTCTCCGTGATTGCACGACCGCTCACTTCCTTGCTGAGGAAGTCTACCAGGTTCGTTTGGTCCGAGCCTTGTCAGCACAATTTCAAGGAGCTGAAGAGAAGGTTGACCTCTGCTCCTGTTTTAGCCCAACCTGAGGGCGTGGAGGTTTTTGTAGTGTATAGTGACGCCTCCAAGTTAGGATTGGATTGCGTTTTGATGCAAAGAGGTAGGGTTATAGTGTACGCTTCTCGGCAGCTGAAGCCGTACAAGGAGAAATTACCCTACCCAGGATCTTGAGCTAGCGGCAGTGATTCATGCCCTGCAGATCTGGCAACATAACTTGTGCGAGGATACGTGCCAGATCTTCACAGACCATAAGAGTCTGAAGTATCTATTCACTCAACGGGAGTTGAATAACCGCCAGAGGAGGTGGCTGGAGCTCATTAAGGACTTTGACTTGGAGATTTTATACCATCCCGGGAAGGCGAACGTAGTCGCCGATGCCTTGAGTAGGAGGACACCTCGGGAGGAGGTGATAACTCGGCTTACGGTTCAGCCTCAGTTGCAGAGGGATTTGGTGGGTTTGGAGTTGGATATCCGGTTCCCGGGTATGGACAATTGTTTGTCCGAGTTGGAGGTACTACCTGACCTGTCCGGAGAGATCCTGTAGAAGCAGGAGAGATGTCCCATTTTGATGAGGATCCGGGACAGGATGTCCCGAGGAGAGGCGCCGTAGTTTGTCATGGGAGCAGACGGGCGATTGAGACGCTAGGGACGTACTTGTGTACCGTCAGACCAGGGGTTGAGAGAGCGGATTTTGCATGGGGCACATTCCGCACCTTACTCGGTGCACCCAGGCACGAGTAAGATGTACCAGGATATTAGGAGATTTTATTGGTGGGGCGGGCTCAAGCCCGATGTAGCTAGAGATGTGGCCCAATGCGCGACCTGCCAGCAGGTCAAGATCGAACACCAGAGACGGAGGAGAACACCCACCACCCACGCCACAGTGGAAGTGGGAGGACATATCCACAACTTTTAGATTTTGAGATTACATGTAACACCCCAAAATAAACAATGCTCTATCGGTTATCAATCCTATAGGCCGTGTTATCCTCTAGTTGGAGTGGACTGAGTTGAGGGTTGATCCAGTGAGACGACTACGAGGTTGAGGTAAGTCCGTGGGACTTACTTAGTTGTCATTCCTCTATAGGATGTTGTGCATGAGTGGTGTTTGTTATATGTTTATAGCATGCGATATGTTAGTTACCGACCTATGATGTATTGATTGCCCATTGTAGGGTTGTGACAACTTTTCCATTCATCCCGCTGGGAGTTGGGGGTTTTCTGTGGTCAGGCCAGACCTGGTAAACGGTTCGGGCACTCTCCATTCCCTTAGGGTACACGGGGAGGTGTTCCAGGCACCATTCCAGCTGGTTATAGTACCCAAAGGCGAGGATTATATTCCTCGTGTCACTTATGTTTATATGGATATTTATATATGAGTTGATTGCTGGACTTTATAAAGATAATGAACCGGGTAAATGTGTGAAAGCATGATGATGTGTTAAGATTTCTGATGTGTGTTTGTGCTCTAGCATATTCCTATATTTGTGTATGGTTAGCTAACGGTTTTATACCGTGTTGTAGATACTTTGCAGGATAGGAGAGCTGCAGAGTGATTCAGAGTGGGTGATCCGCTGAGGGCTTCGTACACTTGGGCGTTATCGGGGATATGGGTTCTTTTGATGTACAGTATGATTTTGTTTGTACTCAGCGGTACATTGTATTACCTTTTTGATATATATATATATATATATATCAGTTTCATGTTTTGTTTTAATCTATCGGTGCCTTGTTGTAAGATCAGTGAAATGTTGTCAGGCTAGGGTCAGGATCCGTTGTGAGATCCTAGCCCAGTAGCACTCCGAGTCCTACGGATTTGGGGTGTTACAAAGTTGGTATCAAAGCCCAGGTTGACAACAATGGCACTAGTAATCTGCGATAAAGGTCGAATAGATAACTAAACAGAACTCGAAAAGGGGTTTGACTTTTAAAAAAGGTTTTGGTTTTGAAATGAGTACAAATGTTTTGGGATACCGTGTACGTGAGCCATCACCCCTCTGACGATCTCGACAGTATAGATATATATAGATATTCTGTTGTGATTGATCTGTTATATATCTGTACATATGGCATATATAGCCTTCTAAGATAGGTTTACGCCTTCTGCAGATGGTTCAGACTAGAGCCTTACCTGCAGCAAGACGAGGTAGAGGTAGACCCCCTCTAGGTAGAGGACGGGGTAGGACTCCTGCTGACGGTTCACATGCGGGAGAGATACATGAGGAGGTTGCTGAGAGCGCCGTTCCTGAGACTGGGAACGGGGCAGTTGAGAGACAGGGGGCACAGAGAGCCCAGTCTGGTGAGTCTGATTGTGTCTCTATGGGTAGATCAGAGTTTCATGCTTATATCAAACGACTAGAGGAGGCTGCCAGAGCCGATAGACGTGCCACAGATGTACAGGCACATGAGGGACCATCTGAGAGGTCCCACACCGTTACTCAGGTACCAGCTGTACAGGTACCTGCTGCTGAGATGGCCAGAGCACCAGAGGAGCATAGAGGGCCTAGACCAGATACCTGGTTGAAGGCATTCCATCAGATGGGTGTACCCCCTTTTACTGGGAAGGTGGGGTTGGAGATTGAGCTGGTTCAGACTTTATTCCGGGACTTGGCACAACACTGGTGGAGATCAGTACGGGGTCAGGTTACAAGTTATGATCAGATGAAGACGATGATTAGAGAGCGTTTCTGCCCTACCTCGTTGAGGAGGGAGAAACTGCGAGACTTTGTTGAGGCTGGGTTCGAGGATGTACCGGTCTCAAAGGCCATCAGAAGATTCCAAGAGGAGCTGGCATTGCTGGGTCCAGCTGCACCTTCTGCAGATCAGCACGTGTATTTGTTTTCCCGACGTCTGAGGGATACTACCCGTACCTATATGGCGGGTTTTCACTGTGAGACCTTGGTCGATTATCAGGACCGGGCTTCTGACTACGAGAGGGAGAGAGCTAGCCAGATGAGAGCTTCGCAGACCGGAGGGTTTGAGAAGAGACAGAGGACTAGTCAGACCAGTGGTACTGGTGGAGCTGTTGGTTCAGGGCGAGGCCAGAGTCGCTAGAGTCGTCCTCAATCTACACCGGGTGCAGATAAGGGAGTGTAGTGCTTCAACTACAGTGAGTATGGGCATATGAGGTCAGAGTGTACTAGGCAGCCGGTGACCTGTTTCACTTGTGGTCGACCTGGTCATAGAGCTACCTTCTGTAGACGAGGGAGAGCTTCATCACAGCAGGATTCTTCTCCTACTAGTGCAGCAGGAGGTGGACAGAGACCACTCAACAGCAACAACCGAGTCAGGGACAACAGAGTGTCCTAGATCGCCCTACGACTCAGGGATCTACTCCTGGGCCGAGTAGAGGCAGAGGCTGTGGTGGGGACACCACTGATACCAGAGGCCCACAGGGTCATGTTTTTGAGTTGAGGAGTGCAGAGGAGTCATCTGCACCTACTGCTACAGGTACCATTCTGATTCATGGTTTACCTGTTAGAGTTTTATTTGATACTGGTGCTACACACTCTTTTATTTATGATGTCTGTGTAGAGCGTCTGGGTTTAGATACAGTTGAGGGGATGCCCTTTATTATAGGGTTACCCGATGGTGGTAGGGTCAGAGGTACCCGTGAGATTCACGGATGTCCCATTTCTATAGGGACCCGTGTGTTACTAGTTGACTTCTTTGTCATGCCATTAGAGCATGAAGAAGTCATTCTAGGTATGGATTGGATGGTTAGACATTCTGCAGTCTTAGAGATAGGTAGGAGGACTGTTACCTTCTCTACCGAGTTAGGCCAGATAGAGGTTTTCCGAGGTTGGGACCTTGGAAAGGTAGGCACAGTTATCAGTGTTATACGGGCAGCTAGATTGATTGCACAGGGTTGTGAGGCCTTCTGGTGTTATGCCATGAAGGAGGGGGAGAGTCCAGCATTAGAGGATATCCCAGTTGTTTGTGAGTTTACTGATGTTTTTGCTGAGCCGTCCAGTTTGCCGCCAAAGGAGTGTGGATTTCAGTATCGAGTTAGAGCCTGGTACGAGACCCATCTCGAAGGCCCCATACCGGATGGCGCCTGTCGAGATGCTGGAGTTGAAGAAGCAACTCGAAGAGTTGGCTGAGAAGGGCTTCATTCGCCCTAGCGTGTCCCCATGGGGAGCACCTGTCCTCTTCGTACGGAAGAAGGACGGATCGCTGAGACTGTGTATTGATTACAGAGAGCTGAACAAGGTGACCATCAAGAACAAGTATCCACTGCCGCACATTGATGATTTGTTAGATCAGCTACAGGGAGCGACTGTGTTCTCCAGGATTGATCTGCGTTCCGGGTATCACCAGCTGAGGGTGAGAGAGCAGGATGTGCACAGGACTACATTCCGGACCAGATATGGCCACTACGAGTTTGTAGTGATGCCATTTGGGCTTGCGAATGCCCCAACCGTTTTTATGGAGTTGATGAACAGTATCTTCATCGACTTCCTGGATCAGTTTGTGGTGGTTTTTATTGATGATATTCTGGTATATTCTCGCAGTGGAGAGGAGCATGCAGGACATCTGAGGACTGTATTGCAGGTTTTGAGGGATAGAGAACTTTATGCAAAGTTCTCTAAGTGTGAGTTATGGATGCCAAAGGTAGCATTCCTGGGTCATATAGTATCAGCTGAGGGGATCAAGGTTGATCCGGCGAAGATTGAGGCAGTAGCAGCATGGACGACACCGACGAACGTCAAGGAAGTCCGTAACTTCCTTGGCCTAGCCGGCTATTACAGATGCTTTGTGGAGGGATTCTTTGTGATTGCTCGTCCACTGACGAGTTTGCTGAGGAAGACTACCAGATTTGTGTGGTCTGATCACTGTATGCAGAGTTTTGAGGAGCTGAAGAGACATCTGACTTCTGCTCCTGTTTTGGCACAACCAGAGGGTACAAAGGATTTTGTAGTATACAGTGGTACATCCAAGCTAGGCTTGAGATGTGTGTTGATGCAATGGGACAGAGTTATTGCATATGCGTCTAGACAGCTGAAGACGTATGAGGAGAACTACCCGACTCATGATCTGGAGTTGGCAGCGGTAGTTCATGCACTGAAGATCTAGAGACATTACCTGTATGGTGTTACATGTCAGATCTTCACAGACCATCAGAGTCTGAAGTACATCTTCACGCAGCGGGAATTGAATAACCGCCAGCGTAGGTGGCTTGAGCTGATCAAGGATTTTGATCTGGAGATTCTTTATCATCCGGGGAAGGTGGACGTTGTTGCCGACGCCTTGAGCAGGAAAACGCCTCGAGAGCAGGCGATTGTGAGGCTGACAGTTCAGCATCAGTTGTAGAGAGACCTGATCTGGTTAGAGCTGGACATCCAGTTTCCTGATGAGGATGCCCAGCTGCATACATTAGAGGTCCTTCCTGATCTGTTGGATGAGATCCGACAGAAACAAGAGACCTGCCTGACTTTACAGAGGATCAGAGATAGGATGTCTCGGGATGAGGCACCACAGTTCTTGCTTGGAGCAGATGGAGTTTTGAGGCGCCGCGGTCGCGTCTGTGTACCTGCTGATACAGAGCTGAGGTAGAGGATTTTACAAGAGGCTCACTGTACACCTTACTCTGTACATCCAGGTACGAGTAAGATGTATCAGGACTTGAGACGTATATATTGGTGGGGAAGGCTGAAGCCCGATGTGGCCAGATTTGTGGCACAGTGTGCGACCTGCCAGCAGGTCAAGATCGAGCATTTCAGACCTGGAGGTGAGCTCTATCCACTTCCTGTTCCACAAAGGAAATGGGAGGACGTCACCATGGACTTTGTGACTGGATTAAGGCTGAGCCGGAGTTTTGATGCCATCTGGGTCATAGTTGACAGACTGACGAAGACGGCCCGTTTCATTCCTATTCGAGAGACGTGGCCGGTGAGCAGATTAGCAGAGGAGTCCACTAGGCAGATAGTGAGACTCCATGGTATACCGAGGACGATTGTCTTTGACAAAGATGGACGATTTACCTCGAGGTTCTGGCAGCAGATTCAGACTGCCTTGGGGACGAGTTTGCACTTCACGACTGCGTTTCATCCTCAGACAGATGGTCAGTCAGAGAGGACCATTCAGACGCTGGAGGATATGCTGCGAGCTTGTGTGTTGGATTGGGGACATGTGTGGACGGATCATCTCCCACTTGTTGAGTTCTCCTACAACAACAGTTGGCATGCATCTATTGGGATGACCCCATATGAGGCACTGTATGGACAGAGATGGCGTACCCCGTTATGTTGGAATGAGTAGAGCAGTGTCAGTGGTTTAGCACCTGATCAGATTCAGGCTGATATGGCTCGAGTAGCATTGATCAAAGATCGTATGCTGACTGCGCAGAGCCGTCAGAAGTCGTATGCTGATAGGAGGCGTAGACCTCTGGAGTTCAGGGTTGGAGCCCATGTGTGGCTGAGAGTATCCCCGACACGAGGTGTTAGGCGTTTTGGCATTAAGGGGAAGTTGAGCCCCCGATATGTCGGACCGTTCGAGATTCTGGACCGGGTTGGGAGCGCAGCTTACAGATTAGCCTTGCCTCCGAGATTAGAGGGTGTTCACCCTGTGTTTCACGTGTCTCAGCTGAGGGAGTATATACCAGATCCGAGACACATCGTGAGTTATGAGGATTTGGTGGTTGAGCCGGACCACACTTTTGTTGAGCATCCGATTGCAGTCTTAGAACGAGGTATGATACGCCTGCGTTCGAAGGACATACCTATGCTTAGGATATAGTGGTCAAGACGAGGACCTGAGGAGGCTACATAGGAGACTGGGGATAGTATCTAGAGGAACTATACAGAGTTCTATGCCGAGATAGGTGCACCAATAGGATCACCGAGTAGATCTTAGTACTAGCTTGGTGAGTCTTATGTGCTTACATGCTTATATGCTATGATATATTATTTCATGCTAGCTTGTTGTGATTATGATCATATTAGATCTTGTTGTGCTAGTATGATTTTTTTTTATAGCTGGAGATGGCTCTTTCCTCCATGCTATTGGGATATGTTATGGTTTGGCTAGAGATGGGGTCCCTCTAGGCCTGGATAGTATAGTTTGTTGCTGGAGTGGATGGGTTCCTCCATGCTTATGTTGAGGTTATAGAGAGAGTTGTACCTCGGCTTGTGAGTCCGAGTGGTTTGAGGATTTTACAAGTTTCGGAACGAAACTTGTTTTTAAGGGGGTGAGGTGTAAGAGCCTTAGTTTTGGGAGCTAATTTTGGCTTTAGCCTCCCCCGCGGGTCTGTGAGGCCGCCCCTGCGGCTCCCCTGTTGTTCCGCCCCTGCGGCCAGGAAACCCGCCCCTGCGGTTTCCGGCGGCTGCAGCCGGTTTTGTTGACTCTTTTGACTTGTGTTTTACCTTTCTTTACCTTCTCCGTTTCACCTTGCTGAGCAAGGGTTTCATCACATTTCCAGTCTAGTTTCATGTCCTCCTTGCTTCTTCTTCTTTCTCCTTGAGCTTGAGTTGGTTTTCCCTTGAGTTGGTAGAGTTGTGTGTGGTTTTGTGGTTGTTGATGCTAGTTTTGTGGTTGCTGAGCTTGTGAAGCCAATTGAGTTGTGCTTATGCTTTTGCCTGCCTAGACCTTCAGCAGTGGTAAGTCTTCTTCTCCTTCTTCTCTTCCTTCTTCCTTTGCTTCTTCCTTCCATAGCTTAGGATTAGATGTTTTGAGCATAAGGTGATGTTGAAATGTGTATGTTTATGCTTGTGTATGAATCTGGAAGAGAGTAGACGTGATTTGATCACGTGAAGAGCTAAAGAGAAGCCGCGAGATTGCATTATGCACTATCGCTGCCCCCGTTCCTGGAAACCACCGCCCCTGCGGAGACCGTGTCATCGCGCCCGCGCCAACGCCTGCGCCGTGCCTGCGTTAGCCTGCAGCCTTGTCACCGCCCCTGCGGATTCTACCTGTCGCGCCTGCGGGTGATCTCTTCCGCCGCTGCGTTCTTAGTTCACGCAGGTGCGTCTTGCCCCGGGACTACCTATAGTTAGGTAGTTCCTTTCCTTTATAGTATGAGGAGCTTAGTACCATGCTAGGATTCGGATGTTGACGAGTCCGATATAGATATGCCGGTTAGGGCTTTGAGGTTTACGAGTTGGATATGATCCCTTATGGATCCCTTGGGTCTAGGTGTGACCCTTTGCGTGATAGGAGTTTGATATTTATGTATGCCTTGTATAGGCCGTGATATCCTCCAGTTGGAGTGGACTGAGTTGAGGGTTGATCCAGTGAGACAACTACGAGGTTTAAGTCCGTGGGACTTACTTAGTTGCCATTCCTCTATAGGATGTTGTGCATGAGTGGTGTTTGTTATATGTTTATAGCATGCGATATGTTGGTCACCGACCTATGATGTATTGATTGCCCATTGTAGAGTTGTGACAACTATTCCATTCATCCCGCTGGGAGTTGGGGGTTTTCTGTGCTCAGGCCAGACCTGGTAAACGGTTCGGGCACTCTTCATTCCCTTAGGGTACACGGGGAGGTGTTCCAGGCACCATTCCAGCTGGTTATAATACCCAGAGGCGAGGATTATATTCCTCGTGTCACTTATGTTTATATGGATATTTATATATGAGTTGATTGCTGGACTTTATAAAGATAATGAACCGGGTAAATGTGTGAAAGCATGATGATGTGTTAAGATTTCTGATGTGTGTTTGTGCTCTAGCATATTCCTATATTTGTGTATGGTTAGCTAATGTACACTGGGGCGTTATCGGAGTGGGTGATCCGCTGAGGGCTCCGTACACTGGGGCGTTATCGGGGATCTGAGTTCTTTTGATGTACAGTATGGTTTTGTTTGTACTCAGCGGTACATTGTATTACCTTTTATATATATATCAGTTTCATGTTTTGTTTTAATCTATCGGTGTCTTGTTGTAAGATCAGTGAAATTGTTGTCAGGCTAGGGTCAGGATCCATTGTGAGATCCTAACCCAGTAGCATTCCGAGTCCTACGAATTTGGGGTGTTACAAGACTTTACGGTACATAAGGCTTCCTTCACCGCTTACCAATGATCTGTTTCAAGTCCGGTAATTTAGGTGCCTTTGTTCAACTGGTTGATTTCATATTAGAGTTGGAGTGAAATTCAATACTTATATTATATTTCTTCAAAGAACCCCTTACAAATTGATCTATTTTTGGAAGTACAATTGTTTTGCAGTTCTCTATTCATGTATCTCTTGCATTTTGCTCTAAATTCTGGAGATATGTTATTATAATTCATTTTGACTTGTAATTGAAAATTTTATTAAATTATGCATGTCAAGTGCTCGACAAAGCTCCTCTTGTAAATATTCATTTTGAATTGTTCATAATTTCCCTGAACTTTCAAACTATATTCATAGCCTACCGAGTGTATTGTACATTGTCCAATGTTCTTCATTTCATCTAAATACCATGTTGACAATCATGTAGCTTCAATTTTGTTATTGGTATTGTGAAGTAATTTGGGCCAAACATGACAATTGTGCTATTATATAATACGCTTGCATCTTAAAATATATATATTACGTATGATTTTAATACTCAAACCACTTTTATTATTAGGAAATCCAAGTGGGAATGGGGCCAACAGGTAACCTCTTCATACCAGAAGGTTACTGGTCTTGGAGCAAATCGATTCCAATTGGAATAGGCCATGCCAAAGTGCGAATTTATGATTTCACTATACTACAGTCAGTACTGCATATTTTTCATTCTCGAACTTGATTCCAAGAATTAAGTGAGATTTACTGCTATTCACATTCAGATTTCAAATTGTCAGCTTTTGATATGCCTATGTTAGTTTAATATATATTGATGGCTTGTTAGTTCAGTTTTTCCAGGTTAGATTAGGCTTATGGAATTTTGCAATAAGTTGACTTGTGGTTAACGATATCTAAATATCTACAGCCTAATTATTCTTGAAATTTACGGTCAAGTTCTCTCTACCTCATTAAAATTTCGAATTTCTTCTTCTTGTACTAGAATTCAATTTTAAATGGAAAATTTCAGGCTCAGGCTAGGAGGAAGGAATCGAGGAGTCGAGCAAGGTCGTGCCTATCACACTAGACCACTTCTGTTTGAAACCTTAGGTTTATATGCTGAAGGTTGAAGGGATTGCAATTCGGTTCTTGCCTGATCTTGTTTAAATAAGGAATGCTCTATTATTTAGTACTTTTTTGTTTTGTTCAACTCTTGCCTGAATCTTTCTTGTTTTTCCCCCCTTCTGTCAATCAATTTGACTTTTAAGAGTGTATTCAGACTGTTTTGAAATCCAACAGGTTAATAAGCATATTGTTTCATTCATTTGTGACATAAATAATGATTGTGACTTACTAGAGATGAAGAATAACAGATAGTGTGGCAGCGCCATCAAGTATCACCATTTAAAATTTCACACCGGTTTTTGCTTCAATTAAAATTACATTAAAGGTGTGTGTGCATAAATTTTAAAACTTATTTCTTGAATGGCGCTTGTGTGTGAAATGCTTGCTATCTGGTTTTGAATTTGAAATTCTTGAGGTATTAGTTTTGAAAGAGTATGAT
Organism: Fagopyrum tataricum; assembly: GCA_002319775.1. Lineage (NCBI taxonomy): Eukaryota > Viridiplantae > Streptophyta > Magnoliopsida > Caryophyllales > Polygonaceae > Fagopyrum > Fagopyrum tataricum. The sequence goes on along the minus strand of CM008282.1, from coordinate 39,072,238 downwards.
CATTCTTGTTAGAACTTTCATAGCAATCATTTATTAGTAATTTAAAGGGTATACATGTTGGTTACATCTTCGATACTGAAGTTGTTGTTTATGCTCATTCTTGATTTTTGATGCAAAAGAATTGCTTAGTACAAATATAAACATGTTCAGGTGTACGATTCCTTGTCTATTTTGTATTCTTTACAGCTAAGTTTTTATTCTCAGCATTTCACTTCAGAATATTCTTTCACTATATTCAACTACCAAATTTTCATATCATTGTATATGTTTATGCTACTAAGACATATGTTTGTGTCTGGTATTACAGTGGAATATATCTTCCTTCTAGAGCCTCTTCATCACAACGAGCATGGACCTGTCATGATACCATTGCAAATTTAAGTATCATTTTGCATTAGTATTTACTACAAGGTATTGAAGCTTAACCTAATTAATTGTTTCCCATAACACTATTCTTCGAGGTTGAATGTTGCATTCCCTAAAAATGTTACTATCCTCTGAGGCGTTCTTCATATCTCATTCACTTTTTTGTCATAAGATCTGCTCAGAGTCACATGCCAGGATACCGAACAAAGAACACATCTTATTTCACCCAACAAACTTCTCGCCAACAAACTTTCTTCGTAGTCGTAGCCAACAAAACACTTAAATTTTCAAAATCTATAAACTTAGTATATGCTCTCTTTAAATGAACCGTTGCTTGTACGCGCGTAGCGCGTGCGAGGCAACTAGTAATATATAAAAGTGTAGATTTGTTTTTAAGGAATCGCGTGATATTTATGTTATTATTATTTTTTTAAATAATCTTTCAAATTTTCTTCAATTTCGAGCCTATAATAAATTAATTATAAACTAATATCTATATTATAATATGTATATAATTTTGATAAATATGTACGATGTGGTTTACTTTTCGAGTTTCGTTTGTTACATCAGCTTCTTCTTTAGTTGATTATATACTATTGTACAGAAAATTTATTAACAATATCCGTTGTCGTCCAGCGGTTAGGATATCTGGCTTTCACCCAGGAGACCCGGGTTCGATTCCCGGCAACGGAATTTTTTTAGTTTTCGTAAAAGTTTGCTGAGGCTGATAAAACGACGACGTATCATTTTCGTTTCCAAGCTCTTTTTTTTTATTTTCCGTAAAAAAGTATATACACATGCCGGTAAACGACGCCGTATCAATTTCGTTTCTAAGCTCTGTTTGGTCTTCGTGATGTCCTCGGCTCCTCGCCCAGTCGCCACCATTAGGTTTCGTAGAAAGAACTGGGTATGAGCGTTCATGGCGGAACCGCAATCCAACTCAGAAGCGCATCAATCCAATATTACAGATGAATGGCAAGAGTCTTCACTCGACATATATTGCGACCATTGACGCCCTTTTCATCTCTTCTTCTTCTTTCGCGTTGCTCTTCTTGTTCCCAATTCCTTCTCTCTTCTTCTTACTCCTCTTCCCACCAACTATCACAACCCCTCAATCTCTCTCACCGTATACTCGAAACACTTAAACAATGCCCAACTCTTGTCCAACTCTCTCAAATCCACGCTCTCATGATTACTTCAGGCATCGCCCACAATCCTTTCTTCGCTGCCAAGCACCTAAAACTCTGTGCAGACATGGGGGATTTGAACTACACCCTTATGATATTCCACAACCTCGGTTTTTTAAACAAGGTCTGTGTCAATGCCGTGATCAAGGCTTACTCTGCTAGTTCCGTGTCTATTCAAGGTGTGAACTTCTATTTTCAGATGCTTAAGGTTGGATTTCTTGCTACTTCCTTTACATTTCCTCCATTGTTGAACTGTTGTGCAAGATGGGGCTGTGCAGTGTCCGGTAAAAAATGCCATGGTCAGGTTATTAAGAAGGGTTTTGATGCTGTTGTTGAGATTCAAAACTCTTTTATTCATATGTATGGTTGTCTTGGACTAATTGATATGGCTATGTTTCTTTTCAATGAAATGTTTGAGAGGGATTTGGTTTCGTGGCACTCAATGATTGGAGCTTTATTTACTGCGGGTGAAGTGCGTATTGCACATAACCTGTTTGATGTAATACCTGAGAGGAATGTAGTGTCTTGGAATGTCATGATGACTAGGTATTTGGAAAATAACATGCCTGGATTCGTTTTGAAGCTCTTCAGGCAGATGTCGAAGGTACAATTCATAGGTGATGCAAAGACTGCTGTGAGTGTGCTAACAGCTTGTGGTAGGTCAGCTAGATTGAAAGAGGGAATGTCAGTTCATGGCTTTCTTATCAGAAGAAAGTTCAGTATGAATTTGATCATTCATTCAGCTATGATAGATATGTATAGTAAGTGCAGAAAGGTAGATGCTGCACGGAGGATTTTTGATCTGCTATCTGAAAAGAATCTAATTTGTTGGAACTCGATGATTCTAGGGTATTGTATTCATGGCAATCCACGCCATGGTCTGGAGCTATTTGCAGAAATGGCAGAGGAGAGGTGTACAAATGAAAAAAATCGAATAATCCCTGATGATATAACCTTTGTCGGTGTGCTTTGTGCCTGCACTCGTGCAAGCCTGTTGGATGAAGGAAGAGATTACTTTAACCAAATGATCAATAAGTTTGATGTAAAACCGAACTTTGCACACAATTGGTGCATGGCAAATCTCCTCGCAAGCAACGGTCTTACGGAAGAGGCACTGGAAATCGTGAGGAAGGTCAAAGAGTTCAATAGTGATTTATCATCAGAATCTGTGATTTGGGCAACTTTGCTTTCCCTCTGCAGATTTCAAGGCTATACATCACTCGGAGAAAGAGTTGTGAAATCTCTAATTCAATTAGAACCAGAAAACATAATGTGTTACGCTCTGCTCTTCAATGTATACGCTGCTGGTGGTAGATGGGAAGATGTTTGTACGTTGAAGGAGGCAATTAGGAAGAGATTTGGTGGAGAAATGTTGGGTTGTAGTCTTCTAGACTTGATAGAAATTGTTCATAACTTTAAACTGAAAGAGTCGAAGAAAGAAGCTGTGGAAATATTTATGTCTATGGATGAATTGTTCCAAAGACAAAATTTATCTTGTTTTTTATCACCAGATTCACACAGGTTGAAGCATAGTGTTGTAAAACAGGAGGGAAGTGAAGGTTGATAAATGTTACTTTATAATGTTTATCATTTATTTTTCTTATCACTTGGTCTTTCTGCTTGGTTTATGCTATATGCCATAATTTTACATTTGCATAAGCTCTGCTAAAAATTCGCACTTGTTTTAGTTCTGTTTTATGTTACGGAATAAAGCAGGCTATTGGAGTCTTTAACATAATGTTTGCTTGTTCTTTTAGCTGACACTGTATAAAGGATTTCTCTTTTGCTTAGAAACAAGTGCAGCTTCTGAAGAAATTTGATGAATCGTGCCTGGAAGGCTGGAACAAGGAATTCTAGAAGAATCTTTTTGTCCAGATAGTTTAAAGTACCCAACACAGTACTGAAGTTTAAGTGCATCCACTGCCATAGCAGGGTTTAAGACTTTAAGCTCCATTTGTTGCGTCAAAAATAGACTGGAAATCGCTAAATTTGTGAAACAGCCTTATTAAGATTTTAAATTAATAATCCCACCAAAAAAAAGATTTTAAATTAATAAATTAACTTATAAAAAGGAGAAAACTACACAAAATCACCTTAATAAAACTACCCTTTACAATTTTTTAGCATAAAATCACGCCTCTTACTCCATCCGAAGAGGATAATCTCTATTAAGCTTTTTTTTTCTTCGAAGCCCAAGTGAAAAGACAGCTCGCTCAGCTTAATCTTTACATGTTTGCAATAAATCACCCATAGAAAAATTTATTGGGACTAATTTTAAAGGTTTGCAACTAATCACCCTATATTATATAAAAGAGAAATTTCGTTTGTTGTCCTCGAGGTTTTGCCTTTTCCGGTTGGTGCCTACCAAATTTCAATTTTTCGCTTGGCGTCCTTAGAGTTTTGATTTATTTCAATTGGTGCACATTTTAATCCAAAACTTATTAAATAAGTGTATTTTTAAAAATTATAAAATATTATCAAAAAATTGGGTTTTCTAATTTTTATTTTTTTTCCAAATATACTCTTACAATATAATCTTACATTTTTATGTTTCCTACCTAACATACAATTTATAATCAAAATCATATATTGTATCATCAAATGATTTGATGAGTTAGATATTTGTTCATTTTATGCATCTAGAAAAACAATGATTTAAGACATTTAAATCAATTTATCTGGACAATTTTGATTTAATAGTATGGGTGTTTGTTAGTCATAAAATTAATCTATAAATTTCAATTAGTTTTTTTAAATATTTATAAGTAGCGTTAATTGAGAAGAAAAAAATAGAAAACAAACACCGAACTGATATAAATTAAGTAAATAAAAGTAAACACATTAATCAAATCGAACATTAAAATTGTTTCATGGCTAAGAATCAAATCTATGACTTTTCTTGAAATACTTTATTGTAAATGTATTTGAAAATACGTATAAAAAAGGTAATTTCGGTTTTTATTTTTAAAAAATAGTTTAGGTGGGTGGCAATTATAGTAATTAAATTATTTTTCAAAAAACCAAAATTTCTTTTTGCTAATATTTCATTTAAAATTTTAAAATACACCATTTATAACAAGTTTGGGATTAAAATGGGCACCAATTGAAATAAATCAAAACCCTAAGGGCATCAAGCGGAAAAATGAAACTTGGTAGACACCAACCGGAAAAGGCAAAACCTCGAGAGCTCCAAACGGAATTTCTCTATATAAAATTACAATAATTTCAAATTATGATTAGTTTCAATAGTTTAAAACCTTTTACTATAAATTTTCCATTACTATTTTGGGAATTGTTTAACCCATAAATTTTTAAAAAATTTAAAATTGAAAAACAAGTGACAATTATTAAAAACTTATTTTGTAGGAGGAATTGAGGTTGTAGTAAATTAAATTCGGCAACCAACTCATCAATTTCGTAATAAATTTTTTTATCCCGAATTGAGGTTGAATTATTTTTTCTATACATGTAATAATTTATATTATTTTATTCAAAATTGAGGTTAATATTTTAAAAGCTTTTTCTAATATTTTTTTATTATTTTATATTATAAATTGTAATATTTAACCAACTTATCGAAACTATTTATGATATTAATAATAATGTAAATTTACCTTGTCTATGCTTCAATTTTAAATTATTTGATGTAATTTTAAGGAGTATAGGGTGATTAATTGCATACATTAAAACTTCAAGGTGGTTTTGGCTGTGTTTGCTATCCAACAATCACTAGTTTAAATTAGTGATTATGAGTGTTCTTAAAATTTTGGTGTTTGTTTGTGAGGGGTTTATGTGAGTGTTTGTGTTTTTTTTGAGTGTTTTTGATACCTTGAAAAAAGAAGGGTTTTTGGATTGGAAGTGTGTTTTTGAAGATAAATGTACTTGTACCTATAAAAACACTCTATCGAAAAACACTACTCACAACAAACACATACGGGTTTTTTAAAAAACACAATCACTCCTAAAAACCACAATCACTATCAAAAACACAATCACTAGTTTAAATTTAATTCTAACAAACACAACCTTTATCTTAAAAAAAAATTGTATAAGGTGGTTTATTACATAAATGAATATTAAATGTGATTTTATTCTATTTTTTAAAAAAAAGGTGATTTCTTACAAAAGAGTAACTATTAAGGGTGATTTTGTGTAATTTCCTCCATAAAAAAAAATTCCAGTTATGATTTTTAACGATTCTTATATTTTCTTACAAGAATAAAATAAAATAATCTTATTAGTGGCATCATAATGTCATGTTGACTATGGTCAAAATTTGATGATTGGTCAACTCCGTTATTTTTTTAAGGATATTTTTTAAAATCTTATAATTGTAACAACAAATTACATTGAGTTAGAAGTTAGGGGGCAACAAGTTGTGTCGTCAACCCTTTATGAATACCCTCTTGAGAATCTCAACGACATCAAGCGCAAGAAAACCAAACGTATCGAAAGCGAACTGAAGAAACACATGTTGGTTTTCAAGACAAGCTCGCTTAGCCACCTTCAAAGAGGCCGCGTTAAGGGCCGCCTTAACCATCACAAAAGGCCTATTATCCAAACAAACCAAATGAGAGACTCATGTGAAATCAATACAAGAATGTATTCCACTCACCCATCCAAAAACTAACACATCTGCAGGCCTCAACTGTAACACCCCAAATCTACAGGACTCGGAGTGCTACTGGGCTAGGATCTCACAATGGATCCTGACCCTATCCTGACAACAATTTCACTGATCTTACAACAAGACACCGATAGATTAAAACAAAACATGGAACTGATATATATATATATATATATATATATATATATATATATATATATATAGATCAAAAGGTAATACAATATACCGCTGAGTACAAACAAACCAAACTGTACATCAAAATAACTCATATCCCCGATACCGCCCCAGTGTACGGAGCCCTCAGCGGATCACCCACTCTGGATCACTCTGCAGCTCTCCTATCCTGCAAAGTCTCTACAACACGGTATGAAACCGTTAGATAACCATACACAAATATAGGAATATGCTAGAGCACAAACACACATCAGAAATCTTAATACATCATCATGCTTTCACACATTTACCAGGTTCATTATCTTTTTAAAGTCCAGCAATCAACTCGTATATAAGTATCCATATAAACATAAGTGACACGAGGAATATAACCCTCGCCTCTGGGTACTATAACCAGCTGGAATGTCTAACACCCCAAATCCGCGGGACTCGGGGCGCTACGGGCGAGACCGCACAATGGGTCCCGACCCTTAGCCTGACAACAATTTCACTGGACCTTTCAACAATAGCACCGAATAAAGGCGGAAAACTGAAATACGTTTTTAATGTATGCGGGACGGAAGGTGAAGTACAATTGGGAAACTCAGCCGAGTCCTCAAAACAACATAATACGGTACAAAAATCTAACATATGACACAAACCATAAAGATAACATAAAACCATGACTAAAACCCATCCCCGTCCTAAGATGTACGGAGACCCCGGCTGTCCACTCCTCCGTCTTACTCGGCGGCGTCCCTATCCTGCAAGTCAACTACATAACCGGTTTAAAACCGTTAGCTAGCATTCTAAGCATTAAAATAATGGGAAAGGCACAAACACACATAAGAATCACAAAACATAAATCACGCAAGTCCGGTTTATTATCTTTAATTTCCTTAACTCGTATCCCGTTCTAATTCAACTTCGGTTGTGACACGAGACCCCAATGGTCTCGCCCCGGTCCCTATTTCCGGCAAGGCACGGTAAGGATGTATCCTTCCGTCTCACCCGCACGGCTAGTCGCCGGGAACCTCCCACTCTCGCAAGAGTTGGGTAGATGATGTCACCGCCCGTTATCATACACTTGGGCCAACATTACTTATAAAAGTCGGTGGTCCTATTTTACTGGTTTAATGATTATGACAAATACGTAAACACACACCACCAAACACGCATCATGCTAATACATAGAATACACGCTAAGTAAGTCCGGAGACTTACCTCGTCCCAAATGCTATCTCACAAACGCTCTCCCTTCCCTTGGGAAGGAGTACACAACCTGTTCACAACAAGGTATTTATCAATACCCGCTCAACTCGAGAAGTCTAAGACTTCGACCCAAATGATCTATACAAGATCATTTGATTCCCATTCTAGAATCACATCCTAGAACCTATCATGCTCATAATCCAACACTTATAAAAGTTCACGGGGTCTAGCACGTCTATTACATTTTCCTAATATTTCCAAAGCCACTACTTGGCATTCCCTCTAAGTCATTCCAATTCCATCCTAACATGATACTAAGGCATAACTCGTTCCTCAAACCTACGTTAAGATTCCAAAATTCCAACCTACGGGTAAAACCCGCTAACACCATTTCCGCCAATTCTATACTCTCCAACTACGGGTCGTTATTCGTAATTTCAATCCTATCATGATACTACCAAGCATATATATATCGAACCTAACATATAACTCGTCTAAATTCCGAGGTTAAAACTCGCTAACGTATTTTCCGGGGCAATTATACATTCCTAAAACATATATGGGCCAAAACTGTAATTAATATAAACTGGGTACATTCTGCAATTAACCAAAAGATGAGGGGGGGGGCAGGATGCAATTATACCAAAGGGAGGGGCCCGATTTTAATTAAGCCAAAAGGCTGTTTCCCACCACCGCAGAGGCGGCGAGGCAGGGGCGCGGCCGCGGCTCTCTACAGGCGAGGGCGGCTCCAGCGGCGAGGCGGCCTCCTCGGTGGGCAAGGCGGCTTCCGTCCGGCTCTCGAGTCTGCTTCTCCTCGTTCTTGCGGGTGGTAGTTCCGGTGAGTTCGAACGGCTCGCTTCAGGGTGGTGGTGGTGGCTCTCCGATGCTCAAGCGGCCTCGATGCAGAAGGAGGCGGCAGTCTTCGGGTCGTGGCACGGCTTCCTCTATGTCCCCGGCGACAAACTCGAAACGGAGGCAGAGAGAGGGAATGGAGGTGAGCCGGGCACGGTGGAAGCGAGAAGAGAAGAGGGAGCCTGCTCCGGTGGCGCAGGGAGCAGCTCGAGGGAGGAGAGGCGCGGAGAAGGAGGGTGGCCGGTGGTGAAACAGAAGGTGAGGGAGGATGAGTGAAATGGGAGAGGGAAGGAAGAGAGGGGTGTCGTAGGGCGTGGAGTGAGGGGAGATGGTCACTGCTGGGAGATGGAGGGAGACGAGGCTGGACTGAGGAGTCGGGGCTGCCAAGGTAGCGTGCAGCTGCGTGGTCTGCAGAGCTAGGCCTAGCTGGGCGGGCGCAGGAGGTAGCATGGAGCAGGAAGCAATGGCTGCTCACGTGAGAGGAGAAGAAGAAAGGTGGGCCAACGTGGCAGGTGGGCCCCACGGCTGAGGTGGAAAAGAAGAGTGGAAAGAAAGAAAATAAGGAATAAGGGTCGGAAGCGAATCCCGTAAAATAATCCCGTAACGGGCATTACGGTCGGAAAAATTTCCGGACATTTCCGTAACAATAATTTACGGTTTACGGGTCGGAAATAAATTCCGAACATTTCCGTGAAATAATTTACGGAAAGAGAATAAAAAGGTAATCTATTTCTAAAATTCTCGATCATTGTTATATATTTATTTCTAAAATTTCCGGACTTTACAGAATGGTGCCTGGAACACCTCCCCATGTACCATAAGGGAATGGAGAGTGCCCGAACCGTTTACCAGGTCTGGCCTGACCACAGAGAACCCCCAACTCCCAGCGGAATGAATGGAAAAGTTGTCACAACCCTACAATGGGCAATCAATATATCATAGGTCGGTGACCATCATACAACATGCTATAAACATATAACACACACCACTCATGCACAATATCCTATAAAGGAATGGCAACTAAGTAAGTCCCACGGACTTACCTCAACCTCGTAGTCGTCACACTGGATCAACCTCAACTCAGTCCACTCCAAACTGGAGGATAACACGGCCTATACAAGGCATACATAAATATCAAACTCCTATCACACAAAGGGTCACACCTAGACCCAAGGGATACATAAGGGATCATATCCAACTCGTAAACCTCAAAGCCCTAACCGGAAATTCCATATCATACTCGTCAACATCCGAATCCTAGCATGGTACTAAGTTCCTCATACTAGAAAGGAAAGGAACTACCTAACTATAGGTAGTCCCGGGACAAGACGCACCTGCGTGAACTAAGGACGCAGGGGCGGAGAAGGTCACCCGCAGGGGCGGCAGGTAAAATCCGCAGGGGCGATGACAAGGAACGCTGGCAAGCGCAGGCACGCCGCTGGCACGACGCAAGCGCTGTGACACGGTAACCGCGGGGGCGGCGACAACGCAGAAAGCAAACTCGCGGCTTCTCTTTAGCTCTTCACGTGATCAACTCACGTCTACTCTCTTCCATATTCATACACATGCATAAACATACACATATCAACATCATCCTATGCTCAAAGCATCTAATCCTAAGCTAGGAAAGGAAGAAGCAAAATAAGAAGGAAGAGAAGAAGGAGAAGCAGACTTACCACTACTGAAGGTCTAGGCAGGCAAAAGCATAAGCACTACTCAGCTGGCTTCACAAGCTCAGCAACCACAACTAGCATCAACAGCCACACCACCACACACACAACTCTACCAACTCAAGGGAAAAAACAACTCAAGCTCAAGGAGAAGAAGAAGAAGAAAGAAGGACGTGAAACTGGATTGGAAATGTGAGGAAACCCTTGCTCAGCAAGGTGGAACGAAGGAGGTAAGGTAAGGTAAAGTACGGGTCAAAGGGTCAACAAAACCGGCTGCAGCCGCCGGAAACCGCAGGGGCGGAACAACAGGGGAGCCGCAGGGGCGGCGTCACAGACCCGTGGGGGCGGCTAAGGCCAAATCTAGCTCCCAAAACTAAGGCTCTTACATCAACGTAGACCTTCTTTCATGTGGATCAGTCAAGAAGGATACAGGCGCCTCTTTCTTGGCCGAAATCTCTGTTCTCGGCCGAAATCTTTGTTCTCTTAAACACGTCATATAAAACATCACGAACCAGATAGTGCCTATATTTGAAGTCGGGTGGTTCTTTACAATGAACCGCATGCTCCCCAAAAACATCCAAAGGCCTCCCATAATTAGGCATAGTACAAAACACACCAAACGGGAACAAAAGAATCATAAGGCAATACTTGAGGATCGTGTGATACTCAACGAGAGACATACAGTGTCCAAGTCCATCAATAGGTATCGCAAGAAGGAAATCTTGGCTATGCACAACCTGTATACACTGAAAAACCATTTTTTAACTAGGGGTCAAATCAAAAGTTGATTCCATCGCATGTACTATCTTACCAAAAAGAGTAACTGCCAAAGCATGTTGGGATTTAAGGGGACGATGCTCTTTATAGTAAAACCAAAAAGATCAAAACTAGGAACAGAAGCTTGAAGATTGCCCAAAGCTCCAAAAAACTCAAAGTCTGTATCAACAACTCCATTGTCCAACTAAATGTGGTCTTGAAGGGTCCAAGATTGAGCTCTAGAAGCCACAAAAGCAAAAGAAGAAGTCTCCATAGGTGAGTATAACCCAAGACCTCCACACCGAATCGTCAAAGAATCAAGTCGACAATGAAGATCGCCAGAAAAGCATCCACACAAACCACAATATCCTCGACTGATTCACGGAGTCTCAAATAAATAAAAAAGTAGATGCACCCTCCCTATGCTCCGAAAGACAAGTCCTCAAGCTAAACAACATTTTATCAACACCCATCTAGGAACGAAGCAAAAGAAGCTCACTCTACGGGTCCCTCAACTAAACCGCCTTAACAGCTATTTTCATGACTAGCTCTCTAATAAACCTATCATCTTTACTCACAGCTCCACCCAACAACTTAAGGGCATCACATACGTCGTCTATTTAGTGATATAGATTAATTAGAATATGAGAAAATCCGGCTGGTACCCCTGCGGTATGGGGTATATTCTGGATTTTGCATAAGTTTTTTTGATTTCGGATTTACCCCTCAGTTTTGCAATTTTCCGACATTTTCCCTTTTCCGTCCAAGTCACTAACCGTGGTTAATTTACACTAAAAAAAGAAAGAAATGAAATTTAAAAAAGGGGATATCGACTTGCTTCCCCTAAATCTATCTCCTCGACAAAGGAAATAGAACGTTGCTCCCTGGCGAAGTTGTTGTTGACACACATCACTACGTCAAATCGACGACTCTTGGAGAAGAACAAAGTTGCGCTCCATCCAGGTTCGATTGAATGCTTCCCCTATCACGTCTTCTCCTCTCTTTGATTATTGTCTCTCAAATTTCTCTTGAATGTAAACCCTAATTCTTCATCCGTGTTTTAGGTGTGGGCCACGACTCCGCTTCTCCTCTACTTCCATCTTTCAAATTTCTCTTTGATTCTCCCCTCTTGAATGTAAACTCTAATGCTTCTCCTAAATCTAAACTAAAAGTTTTGAATAGCCTTATTTGAGCATATATAGTGTTTTGAGAAACTCGTTGTTCCAATTTGGTTGGCTAATGTTGTTGTTAATGTTGTTCTTGATAGTTATGCTGTTGTTAATGCAGTTTTGAATAGGTTGATTTTGAGCTAATTAAGTGTTCATTTGAATAATCGATTCGGTTGGCTAATGTTGTTGTTAATGCTGTTTTGAGAAAGTTTGAGAAACCTAGTGTTCCTTAGAGAGTAATTGATTAAGTTAAGAAGTATCTGAGGAGGGTTGTTGTAACACCCGAATCCGTAGACTCGAGGCGCTACTGGGCTAGGATCTCACAATGGATCCTGACCCTAGCATGACAATAACTTCACTGAACCTTACAACAAGGCACTAACAGATTAAAACAAAACATGAAACTGATATAAATATGTACATGTCAAAAGAGTATACATGTACTGCTGAGTACAAAAAGTTAAACCAAAAGCCGTACAACCGATAAAACCCCAAAATCCACAAATATGCCCAGTGTACGGAACCCTCAGCAGATCACCCCCACTGGATCACTCCTCAGTCCTCCTAACCTGCGAAGGAACTACAACACGGTATGAAACCGTTAGCTAACTATACACATATATAGAGAAGCAAGAGCACAATCACACATCGTATAAACGATAACAACTCATCATGGTATCACACATTCACCCGGTTTATTATCTTTAATAAGTGAATCAATCAATCGTATAAAATATGTATATATATGAAGATAGGTGACACGAGGAATATGATCCCCGCCTCTGAGTACTCTAACTAGCTGGGGTAGTATCAGCAACCTCCCGTGTACCCTGTGGGAATGGTGAGGGCCTTCCTTTATACCAGTACTGGCCTGACTACAGAGAACCTCCCAGACTCCACGACGGGATGAAAGGGAAAGGTTATCACAGCCACTACGATGGGCGGTCAGTATAATAAAGATAGGTCTGTGACCATCATAAACATAATCATACTCGTAATCCTATTCCTAATCTGCTATAAAAGCATATACAAACACCACTCAAGCATACATCCAATTATAAGGATAGTAGGTAGTATCGGATGGACTTACCTCGATCTCAGAAGTAACTCAAGTATGATCCACTCTCAAAACGTCTACTCCAAACTGGAGGACAGCACAACCTATACAAGGCACACGTACATATATCACAATCCTATCACACAAAGGGTCACACCTAGACCCAAGGGATCCATAAGGGATCAATTCCAACTCGTAAACCTCAAAGCCCTAACCGGCAATTCCATACCGTAATCATCAATATCCGAATCCTAGCATGGTACTAAGTTTCTCATACTAGAAAGGAAAGGATCTACCTAGCTTTAGGTAGAGCCGGGATCAAAACACACCTGCGGAACACAGAGGCGCAGGGGCGAAAACAGATGGCCGCGGAGCGGCGAACGTGGCCGCGGGGGCGGTGACACGGGACGCGGGCAGCCGCTGGCGCTGGACACTGTCGCCGGGGGGCGGTGACTCCTGGCCGCAGGGGCGGTGAAAACGCAGAAACGATTCTGCAATCTCCTCCTCGGCTCTTTCACGTGATCAATCACGTCTACTCTCTTCCAGATTCGTACACACATACAACCATCAATACACATCTATGCAAGCATCTAATCCTAAGCTAGGAAGGAAGAACAAGAAAGGAAGAAGAGAAGCAAGAAGATCCTTACCACACTTGGAATCTAAGGCTGCAGGGAAAGGTCACACACAACACAAGCTTGCCTCAAGCTCAGCAACAACAAACACTAGCATCATCATCAACCACAAGGTACACTTTCAAAGTCAAACTCCAAGGGAAACAAGATCAAACTCACAAGGGAAGAAGGATAAGCAAGGTGGACGTAGGAAGCCTGGAATGGGATGAGAACAAAGTGAATGAAACCCTTGCTCAGCAAGTAGAAGAAAGAAATAAGGTTAAGGGTAAAGCACGAGTCAAGAGGTCAAGGAAAACGGCTGCAGCCGCCGTAATCCGCAGGGCGGTAGGAGTGCCCGCGGTGCGGTGCGCGCGCAGGGGCGGCGGGATTGGCCGCAGGGGGCAAAGCTAATCTCGGCCAAAGTTCGTCTCGGTCAAATACCAATCTCGGTCCGAAAAGATTACGGCTCTTACACCTCACCCCCTAAAAAACAAGTTTCGTCCCGAAACTTGCAAAACCTCAAACACAAGCAGGGAGGGAAAAACCTCTCCCGTAGTCATCATCATATCACAGGGCATAGAGGAAGTACATCTCTAGCCAAAACATATCTATAACAGAAAGGCATGGAGGTAGAACATCTCCGGCACTACTATGTCCATCAAAATAGCATGGAGGAAAGAACCATCTCCAGCTAAACCTATCGCATCACAATAGCATGGAGGAAAGAACCATCTCCAGCTATAACAATAATCATACCAGCATACAAGATCTAATCAGATCATAAATCACATCAAGCTAGCATGAACAAAACACAACATGGCATATAAGCACATACACACATAAACAGATAAGACTCACCAAGCTAGTACTAAGATCTACTCGGTGATCCTACTGATGTATCTAACCCAGCATAGAACTCTGGATAGTTCCTCTGGATACTATCCTCAGTCTCCCATGTAGCCTCCTCAGGTCCTCGTCTCGACCACTGTATCCTCAACATAGGAATGTCCTTCGAACGCAGGCGTCTAATACCTCGCTCTGGACTGCAATCGGATGCTCTACAAAAAGTGTGGTCCGGCTCAACCACTAAATCCTCATAACTCACAATGTGTCTCGGATCTGGTATATACTCCCTCAGCTGAGACACGTGAAACACAGGGTGAACACCCTCTAATCTCGGAGGCAAGGCTAATCTGTATGCTGCACTCCCAACTCGATCCAGAATCTCGAACGGTCCGACATATCGGGGACTCAACTTTCCCTTAATGCCAAAACGTCTAACACCTCGTGTCGGAGACACTCTCAGCCACACATGGGCTCCAACCCTGAACTCTAGAGGTCTACGCCTCCTGTCAGCATAAGACTTCTGACGGCTCTGTGCAGTCAGCATACGCTCTCTAATCAATGCTACCCGAGCTACATCATCCTGAATCTGATCAGGCGCTAAATCACTCATCATACTGGCTCCGCTCATCCCAACATAACGGGGTACGACATCTCTGTCCATACAGTGCCTCATATGGGGGCCATCCAATAGATGCATGCCAGCTGTTGTTGTAGGAGAACTCAACAAGCGGAAGATGATCTGTCCACACCTGTCCCCAATCCAACACACAAGCTCGCAGCATATCCTCCAGAGTCTGAATGGTCCTCTCTGACTGACCATCTGTCTGAGGATGAAACGCCGTCGTAAAATGCAAACTCGTCCCAAGGCAGTCTGGATCTGCTGCCAGAATCTCGAGGTAAATCGTCCATCTCTATCTGAGACGATCGTCCTCGGTACACCACCATGGAGTCTCACTATATGCCTAGTGTACTCCTCAGCTAATCTGCTCACCTACTCTCTCTCTCTGATAGGAAGGAAACGTGCCGTCTTCGTCAACCGGTCCACTATAACCCAGATGGCATCAAAACTCCGACTCAATCTCAACCCGGTCACAAAATCCATGGTGACGTCTTCCCACTTCCTCTGTGGAACAGGAAGTGGATGAAGCTCGCCCCCAGGTCTGAAATGCTCAATCTTGACCTGCTGACAGGTCGCACACTGTGCTACAAATCTGGCTACATCGGGCTTCAGCCTCCCCACCAGTATATACATCTCAAGTCCTGATACATCTTACTCGTACCTGGATGTACAGAGTAAGGGGTACAGTGAGCCTCCTGTAAGATCCTCTGCCTCAGCTCTGTATCAGCAGGTACACAGACGCGACCACGGCGTCTCACAACTCCGTCTGCTCCAAGCAGGAACTGTGGTGCCTCGTCCCGAGACATCCTATCTCTAATCCTCTGTAAGGTCGGGCAGGTTTCCTGTTTCTGTCGGATCTCGTCCAACAGATCAGGAAGAACCTCTAAAGTACGCAGCTGGGCATCCTCATCAGGAAACTGGATGTCCAACTCTAGCCAGATCAAATCTCTCTGCAACTGGCGCTGAACTGTCAATCTCGCAATCGCCTGCTCTCGAGGCGTCTTCCTGCTCAGGGCGTCGGCGACAACGTTCGCCTTCCCTGGATGGTACAAGATCTCTAAATCAAAGTCCTTAATCAACTCGAGCCACCTACGCTGGCGGTTATTCAATTCCCGCTGCGTGAAAATGTACTTCAGACTCTTATGGTCTGTGAAGATCTGACACGTAGCACCATATAAGTAATGTCTCCAGATCTTCAGTGCATGAACTACCCGCTGCCAACTCCAGATCATGAGTCGGGTAGTTCTCTCTCATACGTCTTCAGCTGTCGAGACGCATATGCAATAACTCTACCTCGCTGCATCAAAACACATCCCAAGCCTAGCTTGGATGCATCACTGTAAACCACCAAAAGTCCTCAGTACCCTCTGGCTGTGCCAAAATAGGAGCAGAAGTCAAACGCCTCTTCAACTCCTCAAAACTCTGTCTGCACTGATCAGACCACACGAATCTGGTAGTCTTCCTCAGTAAACTCGTCAGTGGACGGGCAATCACAGAAAAACCCTCCACGAAGCGTCTGTAATAACCGGCTAGGCCAAGGAAACTACGTACTTCCTTGACGTTCGTCGGTGTCGTCCAAGCTGCTACAGCCTCAATCTTCGCTGGATCCACCTTGATCCCATCAGCTGAAACCACGTGACCCAAGAATGCTACTTCTGGCATCCAGAACTCACACTTAGAGAACTTAGCATAAAGTTCTCTATCCCCAAAACCTGCAATACAGTCCTCAGGTGTCCTGCATGCTCCTCACTGCTACGAGAGTATACCAGAATATCATCAATAAAAACCACTACAAACTGATCCAGGAAGTCGATGAAGATACTGTCATCAACTCCATAAAGACGGCTGGGCATTCGTAAGCCCAAATGGCATCACTACAAACTCGTAGTGCCATATCTGGTCCGGAATGCTGTCCTGTGCACATCCTGCTCCTCACCCTCAGCTGGTGATACCCGGAACGCAGGTCTATCCTGGAGAACACAGTCGCTCCCTGTAACTGATCTAACAAATCATCAATACGCGGGCAGTGGATACTTGTTCTTGATGGTCACCTTATTCAGCTCTCTGTAATCTATGCACAATCTCAGCGATCCGTCCTTCTTCCGTACGAAGAGAACAGGTGCTCCCCATGGGGACACACTAGGGCGAATGAAGCCCTTCTCGGCCAACTCCTCAAGTTGCCTCTTCAGCTCCAGCATCTCGACAGGCGCCATCCGGTATGGGGCCTTCGAGATCGGTCTCGTACCAGGCTCTAACTCAATCCAAAATCCACACTCCTCTGAGGCGGTAAACTAGACGGCTCAGCAAACACATCTATGTAATCACAAACAACCGGGATATCCTCTAATGCTGGACTCTCCCCCTCCTTCATGGCATAACACCAGAAGGCCTCGCAACCCTGTGCAATCAGTCTGGCTGCTCGTATCGCACTGATAACTGTGCCTACCTTTTCCAAGGTCCCAACCTCGGAAAACCTCAATCTGTCCTAACTCGGTAGAAAGGGTAACGGTCCTACCTACATCTAAGACTGCGGAATGTCTATCCATCCAGTCCATACCTAAAACAACTTCTTCATGCTCTAATGGCATGACAAAAGAAGTCAACTAATAACACTCGGGTCCCTACAGTAATGGGACAACCGTGAATCTCACGGGTACCTCTGACCCTACTACTATTGGTAGCCCTATAATAAAGGGCATCCCCTCAACTGTATCTAATCCAAGACGCTCTACACAGGCATCAGAAATAAAAGAGTGCGTAGCACCAGTATCAAATAAAACTCTAACAGGTAAACCATGAATCAGAATGGTACCTGTAGCCGTAGGTGCAGCTGGCTCCTCTGCACTCCTCAGCTCAAAAACACGACCCTGTGGGCCTCTGGTATCAGTGGTGCCTCCACCACGGCCTCTGCCTCTACTCGGCCCAGGAGCAGATCCCTGCGTCGTAGGGCGGTCTGGGACTCTCTGCTGTCCCTGAGTCTGCTGCTGGGGTGGTCTCTGCCCCCCTCCTGGTACACTGGCAGGAGTAGAACCCTGCTGTGATGCAGCTCCGCCCTGGCGGCAGTAAACAGCTCTATGGCCCTGTCGGCCACAGGTAAAACACGTCACCAGTGGTCTCGTACACTCGGGCTTCAGATGCCCTGGATCTCCACAGTTAAAACTGTCGTCCCTTCTCTGTAACCGGTGCAGATACAGAACGACCTGACGTCTCTGGGTACCCCCAACACTAGCAGCTCCAGCTGTACCACTGGTCTGCCCGGTACGCTGTCTCTTCTCAGACCTCCCGGTCTGAGAAGCTCTCCTCTGTCCAGCTCGCTCCCGCTCATAATCGGAAGCTCTATCCTGATAGTCCATCAAGGACTCACAATGAAACCCGCCATATAGGCCCTGGTGGCATCCCTCAGACGTCGGGAAAACAGATATACATGCTGATCAGCAGCAGGGGCCGCTGGTCCCAGCAAGGCCAGCTCCTCCTGGAATCTCTTGATGGCCTCAGAAACAGGCACATCATCAAACCCAGCCTCCATGAAATCCCGCAGTTTCTCCCCTCCTCAATGAGGCAGGGCAGAAACGCTCTCTAATCATCGTCTTCATCTGCGTATAACTGGTAACCTGTACTCGTACAGATCTCCACCAGTGTTGAGCTAACTCCCTGAACAGACTCTGTACCAACTCTATCTGTCTATCAGCTGGACATCGAATAGACTCCAGAGCTGAGTCTACGTGTCCTAACCAGAGCTCAACCTCTAACCCACACTCCCAGTGAAAGGGGGTACTCCCATCTGACGAAATGCCTTCAACCAACTGTCTGGTCTGGGCCCTCTATGCTCTTCCCGAACCGGAGGAATCTCAGCAGCAGGTACCTGTACAGCTGGTACCTGAGTAACGGTGTGGGACCTCTCAGATGGTCCCTCCTGTGTCGGTAAATCTGGGACACGTCTGCCGGCTCTGACAGCCTCCTCTACACGTCTGATATGAGCCTGATACTCTGATCTACCCATAGAAATGCGACCAGAATCAGCAGACTGGGCTCTCTGTGACCCCTGTCTCTCAGCAGCCTCGTTCCTATTCTCAGGAACGGCACTCTCAGCAACTTCCTCATGTACCCCCCTCTGCTGCGCGTGGATCAACAGCAGGAACCTGACCTCGTCCTCTACCGAGAGGGGTCTCTACCTCTACCACGTCTTGCTGCAGGGAGGGTTCTAGTCTGAACCATCTGCAGAAGACGTAAACCTAGCTTAGAAGGCTATATATATGCCGTATGTATGTATCAAATCAATCATGACAGAATATCTATATATAAACTGTCGAGATCTTCAGAGGGGCGATGGTTCACGTACACGGTAACCCAAAACATTTGTACTCATTTCGAAACCAAACCTTTTAAAAGTCAGACCCTTTTCGGGTTCTGTTTATTTATCCATTCGTACTTATTGCAGATTACTAGTGCCATTGTTGTCAACCTGGGCTCTGATACCAACTTTGTAACACCCGAATCCGTAGGACTCGAGGCGCTACTGGGCTAGGATCTCACAATGGATCCTGACCCTAGCCTGACAACAACTTCACTGAACCTTACAACAAGGCACTAACAGATTAAAACAAAACATGAAACTGATATAAATATGTACATGTCAAAAGAGTATACATGGTACTGCTGAGTACAAAAGTTAAACCAAAAGCCGTACAACCGATAACAACCCAAAAATCCCACAAATATGCCCAGTGTACGGAACCCTCAGCAGATCACCCCACTGGATCACTCCTCAGTCCTCCTAACCTGCGAAGGAACTACAACACGGTATGAAACCGTTAGCTAACTATACACATATATAAGAGAAGCAAGAGCACAATCACACATCATATAAACGATAACAACTCATCATGGTATCACACATTCACCCGGTTTATTATCTTTAATAAGTGAATCAATCAATCGTATAAAATATGTATATATATGAAGATAGGTGACACGAGGAATATGATCCCCGCCTCTGAGTACTCTAACCAGCTGGGGTAGTATCAGCACACCTCCCGTGTACCCTGTGGGAATGGTGAGGGCCTTCCTTTATACCAGTACTGGCCTGACTACAGAGAACCTCCCAGACTCCACGGCGGGATGAAAGGGAAAGGTTATCACAGCCACTACGATGGGCGGTCAGTATAATAAAGATAGGTCTGTGACCATCATAACATAATCATACTCGTAATCCTATTCCTAATCATGCTATAAAGCATATAGCAAACACCACTCAAGCATACATCCAATATAAGGATAGTAGCTAAGTAAGTCCTATGGACTTACCTCGATCTCAGAAGTAACTCAAGTATGATCCACTCTCAAAACGTCTACTCCAAACTGGAGGACAGCACAACCTATACAAGGCACACGTACATATATCACAATCCTATCACACAAAGGGTCACACCTAGACCCAAGGGATCCATAAGGGATCAATTCCAACTCGTAAACCTCAAAGCCCTAACCGGCAATTCCATACCGTAATCATCAATATCCGAATCCTAGCATGGTACTAAGTTTCTCATACTAGAAAGGAAAGGATCTACCTAGCTTTAGGTAGAGCCGGGATCAAAACGCACTGCGGAACACAGAGGCGCAGGGGCGAAAACAGATGGCCGCGGGAGCGCGCGGAACGTGGCGCGGGGGCGGTGACACGGGACGCGGGCAGCCGCTGGCGCTGGACACTGTCGCCGCGGGGCGGTGACTCCTGGCCGCAGGGCGGTGAAAACCGCAGAAACGATTCTGCAATCTCCTCCTCGGCTCTTTCACGTGATCAATCACGTCTACTCTCTTCCAGATTCGTACACATACATAAGTATACACATACAACCATCAATACACATCTATGCAAGCATCTAATCCTAAGCTAGGAAGGAAGAACAAGAAAGGAAGAAGAGAAGCAAGAAGATCCTTACCACACTTGGAATCTAAGGCTGCAGGGAAAGGTCACACACAACACAAGCTTGCCTCAAGCTCAGCAACAACAAACACTAGCATCATCATCAACCACAAGGTACACTTTCAAAGTCAAACTCCAAGGGAAACAAGATCAAACTCACAAGGGAAGAAGGATAAGCAAGGTGGACGTAGGAAGCCTGGAATGGGATGAGAACAAAGTGAATGAAACCCTTGCTCAGCAAGTAGAAGAAAGAAATAAGGTTAAGGGTAAAGCACGAGTCAAGAGGTCAAGGAAAACGGCTGCAGCCGCCGTAATCCGCAGGGGCGGTAGGAGTGCCCGCGGGTGCGGTGCGCCGCAGGGCGGCGGGATTGGCCGCAGGGGCGGCAAAGCTAATCTCGGCCAAAGTTCGTCTCGGTCAAATACCAATCTCGGTCCGAAAGATTACGGCTCTTACAGTTGTGTTAACTAAGAGAACAATTATCATGCTCCTCTTAACTCTACTATTATGAATAGCCTAGTTTTTGAGTTTATTGAGAAACTCAATTTGTTTTCCAAGCGATGAATTGTTGTTTTGCTCCTAGTTGTGACTAGTGATGACATTTGTTATGCTCCTCTTAACTATGCTATTTTCAGCGATAAGTCATTTAAGTTGCTGCTTGATGTTAATTTAAGATGTTAGTTGTTGTTAGTTTAAGTTGTTACTCGGTGCTACTTGTTGTTAGGTTTCTCGAGATTTAATGGAGTCGACCACTTCTTCAACAACTTTGATATCGACGAGCTCGTATTGTAGGTGTGAACCACCAAAAAGAACTCGTGTTAGAATTTTTGGGTCTGAAAAAATTCGCATAGGCCGTATTACAAATGTGATGGTTACAATTTCGTCCAATGTGCGGATACGTCAAATAAAACTTATGTTCAAGACGACCATAAAAGCGAGAAATGATCCATGATACGATTCACCGACAACGTTTGGAAATGACATTCAAGACTTGAAGAATCTAGTGATGGATTTAAAAAAATACTTTCAATGCGTAGTTAAAGTATCTCTTATTTTGTACATGATATCATTTGTAGTATTGTTCTAAAAATGTGAGTATCATACTAGAGATGCACTATGTAATGTTTTTGTGTTACTAAACAAGCACACTTTACATTAATTTTCAATTATGTAATGGAACACACTCTGCACTGAATGGAATAAATGCGAACTGAATGGAGCATTTTAGTTCTGATTTTCAATCATGTATTGCCATACTCAAAGCATACATTTCAATTATGTAATGGAACATATCCGAACTGAATCGAACCCGAGCTAAAAACATATCCGAACTAAAAATAGAAAACTGAACTGAAAACTGAACCATTTCAATGCCAAAAACTGAACTGAACCATTTCAGTTCCTTTTGCATTTGTAGTTAAGCTCAATGCCAAAAATAATTTTAAAAAAATAAAAACTAGAAAACATAAATAGTACCTGAAAACAGAAAAATAGAAAACATAAATAGAGCCAAAAATTAGAACGGAAAACAAAAAACATAAACAAAAAACATAAACGGTGTCTGACCTCTCAAAGCCCAAAACTAAACTCATGAATTTAGACAGTTTGGTACATAGTCATATAGTTTGGTACATAGTTAGGCAATCTGAAAGTTTAGATTAAAAAAAACACAAACAATTTGCAAGCTAACAATGCCAAAAACAGAAGTAGTTTCCAAAAGGACAAACAATTTGCAAGTTAGACAATTTTAAGGTCTTGTTGACTTCCAACGTTCCATAAATTGATCCCAACACGTCAAATGCGGCTCGTCGGGTGGTTGTTCTTTCCTTTTACGATAAGTTTTTTTCCTTTGTTCAACTCGGACTTCCTTGTTGCTCTCGAAGCTCCCTCGCAGGCAACCCACCTTTACATGTCTTAGCGTTATGTCAAAATGTCCTGTATCATATTGAAATTGGATAAGACAACGTCTAAATCTCAAATCAAAATAGTTAAAAGATATATAATACACAAAGTGATAATACATACCTGACATTTGCTACAACGAACAGTGTCTGACCTCTTTCCCTTTTGTTTTTCACCGTCTACATGTCTTCTGTTTCTTGGTGGCCTACCACTCCTCTTTTCATCGTTGGGGGACTTAAGTATGGAACATCAGAAACTGACCATTGTTCTTCGTCGGGTGCAAGATGGAAGTTAATTGAATATGTCATACAATATGTTTACACAAAGAACCAATTTGATACATAAGATTCTAAAGAGACTCCATTTCTTATCTCTTGAATTGCTCTAACCGCGTGTTTGCAAGGGATCCCACTAATTTGCCATTCTCTACAAGCACAAGTCCGATTGTTGAGGTTCACGGAAAAACAAGACTGGTATTGCTTGACTTCACACTCTACACTGAAAAACCTAACAATGATTAACAACGACATAAATATTCAAAAATTAACACAAAAAACACACACAATTAGACAATATGTAAATTCATACCCGAAGCTCACGAAAAGCTAAAAGGTTCTTATACAACTTTTTTCGAGTTCAAAATTTAGGAGAAGCATTAGGGTTTGCATTCAAGAAAGGATAAACATTAGGGTTTACATTCAAGAGAGGAGAAGTAGAGAGAAAATTGAGAGACGGAAGTAGAGGAGAAGCATGCAATCGAACCTGGATGAAGCTCAACTTTGTTCTTCTTCTTCGATGATCGTCGATTTGATGTAGAGAGGTGCGCCAACAACAACTTTGTTTGGGAGCAACGTTCTATTTCCTTCTTGAGGAGATAGATTGATGAGAATCAGGTCGATTTTCCCCTATTTTAGTTTTGTTTTCTTATATTTTTTATGTGAACTAACACATCTTTAACCACGGTTAGTGATTGTGGACGAAAAAGGGAAAATGTCGGAAAATTGCAAAATTGAGGGGTAAAATCCGAACTCTGAAAAATTTGTGGGCAAAATCCGGAATACCACATACGACAGGGGTACCAATTTTAAAAAAATATTGTACAATAAAATGCATTTATACATTTTTTAAAAAAAAAGTGCGCTATCATCAACTGTATTATCACCAATTGTATTGTCAACAAATATGTTTTCACCAATTGCACAATCATCAACTGTAATGTCACAAATTATGTTGTCACTAAAACACTATCGTAAGCCTACTACCATAAATTGGATTTTAATCAATTGTAATGTCATCAATTGTATCGTCATCAATGATATGGTTACCAATTGTGATATCATCAACTAGATTGTCCTCATTCATACTATCATCAACAATATTGTCTCCAATTGTGTTGTTATCAATGATATTGTTACCAACTACGTTGTTACAAAAACACTATCACCAACCACTATCATCAATAATGTAGTCTCTATTCATACTACTTTTTTATTTATTTTTTGATTATGGGTAAATTACAAAAGGACACATATGCTTTATAAATACGTGAATGCCCCATATTTTTTGAATTTGTAAATTTGTCCTTAAAAGCATAATTACATAGATTGACCCAAGTAATATATACGAAAAATGACCCAAAACTTTCGGAAGAGCACCAAATATATTAAATTTTAATTATTACATAATTTAACATTGTAACTTGATCTTGTGTAAACGACGTACCTTGAACTCGTGTAACTCGATTGAATTTGTGTAACTCGATTGAACTTATGTAACTCAATTGGATTTATACAACTTTGTTGGACTTTGTGTAACTCGATTGGGCTTCTATAACTTGCCCTTGTGTAAACTACAAACCTTTTGGGCTTGTGTAATCGGGAAACGACCGCTTTTATTAATTATAAAATTTAACATCTATATACTGCTATTAAAACCAAAGAAAAAATTTCTACGTGTCATTTTCTTAGTAACTTCATGCCACATGTCATTCTATCCTGCATCCTTATTTGATAATTTTACTAATTAATTGATACATACAAATCATTAATATAGGCAATATTTCTATACTGTTTGCATTTATAATTTTACCACAATCTTCTACTTATTTATATATATATATATATATATATATATATATATATATATATATATATATATATATATATATATATATATATAAAATTATCAAATATTATTTAAAAAATATTTTCACCTTTATTTACAAGATCATTATTTAACATTTATATTCCAATTTTAAAAGTAAATTTATGTTCTTTATAAATTATTTATTTCACTTTACATTTGTAATAGTTATCAATATTGACTTATTTTTACATTATATTATTATTACAAAATTAGAATATATAATATTTTCTTAATTAAATTATTTTATTGTTTATCTATAATATAATTAATATATCGATTACATAAAAAATTAATTTTAACTTCTATTCCGTTAATTTATTTAAATTATAATATATCAAAAGTAGTAAATTTTAAAATTACACCTTGCCTTAGCACGGAGAACTAAACTAGTTGTATATTGATTAGGGTGGGAACAAATCCCGCTAATCCCGGTCCTGTCCCGATGAGATTGCATTTAAAATTAGAAATCCTGTCCTGAACCCATCCAGCCAAAAACTATCCGGGACGGGTTACATACCTTAACTTCTTCATCCCGCTAGGACCATCCCATCTTGTATATAATAAAGTTTTAAAACAAAACAATAAATACAAATAAAATTCCTAAACATTAGCTATTATATATATAGTTATGATTAGGGTGGGAACAAATCCCGCTCATTTTGATGTTTTTTATTTTGGAAATTTAACGTAAAATGTAATATGTTATTATGATAATTTGGATAAAGCATAAAAATTAAACATAATAAAAAATTTATAGACAAGCGGGATTAGGTCATCCTCTCCCGTCCCATCACGATCCAATTGGGATAGGACCCGCTGTGATTCAATCTAAAATACCCAAAACTTGTTATGATCCTGTCCCATGTAAAATAGTCGGGACGAGATTGATATGACCTAAATCCCGTCTGTCCCATGCCCACTCCTAACATTAATTGTGTATAAAATTGTGTATTTACATTTAATTTTAAGTATAACTTAAAAAAAAAACAACGTTAAAATACACAAACGTCCTAATTTTTCACCTACTTAACTAGACCTGGGCAAACGCGGGCTAGCCCGCCCGCCTGTTTTTTACGGGCGGGTATGACGCATAAGGTAGGCCCGACTGGGCCGCTAAGCCAAGGGTGCAGGCCCGCCCCGAAAGCCCGTTTTATTAATTTTTTTTAATTTAAATATGTAAAATATATATGTGAATAGTAGAAATCGAACCCAATACCTCAAGATAAGGTTCAAATGTTCACGACCATCGAGCTACTTTGAATTATTTGTTATAATTTTATTTATTTTATATTTAATATGTATATTGTTTTAATAAAATATATATAAAAATTAGGGCCCGCCCACCCGGTTCGAAGCCCGATCCGGACGAGTATGAACAAGACCACAAGCCCGAAGTCCGGCCCGCAAAACGGGCAAAATTTTCACGCATGTCCGGCCCGAGTCCGGACAAAACAACCATAAAAAACGCACTTAATACATATTTTTATACGTATAAAAAAAGCTTACCCATTCTAGGATAGGAATCTAGATGTATTGGATAAATAATCAAAGTAAATGGGACACACACGTTTGGACTGATCTTGTTCAGGTTGTTTGGATTTTCTCATTTGAAAACGAGCGGTTTGGATCTTCTGCTCACTAATACTTTCCATGACTACATCAACACTTATTTTATTTTACTTCATTTTTCTAATTTAATGTTTTGAATCCCAACTCGACTTTATTCTGTTTTTTATAATCATCGTACCCTAACTTTTTTTATTGGAAACTTTAGAGCATCCAAGACCGTAAAGCGTATTCAATATAAATTGATTGCTCTGTTTGATTAGGTCAAGCACTCTTACTGTGGTACAAAATGGTTTGAAGTTGAACCAAAGTAAAATTTTGTCACAAGTAGTTAATGCTGTGTTCAGTTCATGAAAATTAGCTGAAGGAGGCACTCGACGGGTCGGAGCCTCTTTTGTCACATCCATTGTATACCCTTCATTAACACATCTATTTTATTCATTCAATTCTGTAGTACATTTGAAACTTTATATAATTTATTTTTTCTTGAAAAATAGCTATTTATATATAAAAAAAAGCTTACAAATCTAATTTTATAAATACTTAAAAATATTCATTTAAAATGACTATTACAATATGTTAAAATTAAAGTTAATGATACAAAAATAAATATAAAGTATAATATAATATCATTGTGCATAGGATTCTGTTTTTGCATTCGGCACCCTATACTTGTACAGTACGGTCTCCAGTTTTGTAAAACTACCCCACTTCCCCTATACACGCAGCCACGCTACACGCACGTAAAGGGAGTTTCTAATTTAATCCAATTAAATTATGCCACGTGTTCCATTATTCTTTAATTATTCCCGATATTGACGGGTTTGATTGCGAGGAAAAAGCATCAGGGAGTTTCGCCTCTATAAATAGTTTTGGCGGGCCAATGAGGTGGGAAGGCCAAATTTCAAATTTTATTTCTATTCCAAACCCTAAAACGGCTAAAGATATCCTCTCTCCTTCTCTCATCTTCCTCTTGCTCTTTTTTCTACGGCGCACAAAGGTTCGTTTTCTATTCTCTCTCATTGAATTCTTGAGCTTGGTTCTCCGCACCGCTTATCAATGCTGATTTTCAGTTGAATTTCGATTTAGAGTATGTAACTTTTTCAGAGAGTTGTGATTTGATTCTTTCGACTTTTCAGTGGTTGTTTTCGAGGTTTAATGCTCTAACTAGAGGTATTTATTGTTGCGATTGAGTTTAGGATGTTTATCGTGTAATAAGTTTGAATGTCGTCGGCTATTTTCTTGGATTATTTCTGATTATTGAATAGCATATTCTGATGTTTGAAAATTTGTTTCTCGTGATTCAGGGAATCGACAGAAGGGAGTAGTTAAACGATTGAATTTGTGGCTGGAACAGTAGAGATGGGGAAAGTATCTCCAAAAGACAGGGAATCAAAGACGCCGAAGCAGAGAAGGAAGTCACGAGCCTCATCGAATAAGTACTTGAAGCCAGGTGCACTTGCTCAGCTTCGATATTCCAAGGTAACTGGAGCGAAGTTTTCTACTGATGTTGGGAAGAACCGTGTTGGACTATTGGGTTACAACAAGTTAGAGTATGCTATTGGTGGCGATTTATCTGATACAACTACGGATATTCTGGATACTCCATCTATGATGTCCCCAAAGAGGTTCATCATAACTCCACCGGTTGGTTCTTTTGATTTAATAAAGCAGATTAGTCCCCTTCAGACTCCAAGAACTCCTATGATGGTTGCAGAAGTTTGTGATTCCGAATCTAGGCTTGAGGCTCTTCCCATGGATATTCTGGTAATTCATTTCTAAAACCTTATCTGTTGTCGGTTGCCTTTCTTATTGAATGTTAGGAACACATAGAGCTAAATATTACCTGATTGACACTTTCACTTGAAATTGTATCCTATACTTACATCAATGAATCTGAAAAAGGGCAATGGAAGGAAATTATAAAGAGCATTACCTTAAATCAGTTAGCCTTGCAGTTTGAATAATTAGATTCTCCATTTGTAATGTCAGTGCATGCATGTTTGAAAACAATGGGACCTCCAAACTCATTATCACTCTTTCACTATCAGACTGATACATGTCCTTTTCTTTTTGGTCAAGTCGACCAATTATATCTTGAAACTTTGTGCATTGCATTCTTCACATTCCTTATACAATCTTCTCTTAAAACTAGGATTTACAAGCTAATATTTTGAGAGATAGAATAACTATACGTGTGTTAATGAGTGAGTCATGACCTCAAGCCTTTTTATGTTGAGTTTCACATCTCTCACCCCAAAATTTCTTGCAAATTCTTATTGAAAGATTTATTTAATATGTTAGACCCAGATTATTTTTGATGTAATCTATGATGTTTAGTTGTACACATACAAATGGCTGTTTCAGAAACAAAATTATGTAGCAAACACAAATATGCTCTGTTTGCTAGTTTCTTATATTATATGGAAGATTCCATTTAGGAGTATTGTATGCGATAGAGGCAGTTGCTTTTCAAATGTTACTGCGTGAATCCCTCTTATCATCTTTTGTTCTTTTTAGTCTAGAATGCATAATTGTTTTTGTGAACAAATGATTGACATTATTATGTAGCCTCACTTGTTTCAATGTTTAGATTTTTTATCAAGGTATTTAGTCTTGCATATAAGTCTGATAATCTTTTCCACGTGACTTTTATTGTTTTTATGTGGAACTCAGTGGTTGCTTCTTTGATTCTTAGGTCAAAGTGCTCTGTCACTTGCACCATGACCAACTGCGTGCAGTTTTTCATGTGTCTCAGCGAGTTAGGAAGGCTGTAAGTTTTACTGTTTACACACCATTTTCTTACCCACAACATGCTTGTCATTCCAGAGTTTGACCTAACTTGATATACTTTGTGCCAGGTGTTGCTCGCTCGACAGCTTTATTTCAACTACACAACTCCAGATCGGTCTCGTCAGGAAATGTTAAGAACTGTGACTCCTCTTGCTATAGATCGCTGGCCTTTTGCAAGGTTTGCATAAAACCTTGTCCATCAGTTGTCATTGCATTTTGAACAAACTAAATCTTACTGAAGCACTGCTGGTAACCATCAAAAACCTCACCGGTTTCATAGCAATACACGTATTTGCTAAACAAGTTTTGTTAGTAATACAAATATTTACTGAGTTGTCATTAGAGTTGCAAAAATTGTTCTTTGGTTCAGCTCTCTTATTTCTTTCCTTAATAAAGTGTTTTTGCTGGTTATACTGTTGAATACTTCATGAGTTATTTTGCTCATGCTTTGAATATTCATTTGCAGTAAAGGAGAGGGAAGAGGAAATAATATGTCAAGCCCACACACACCAAAAGCACCAAAACATGGCCCTCGCCCACCTTCAAAGCTAAAGTGCACAGAGATGAAACAAATAGCTGCTGTGCTGTTTCAGGAGCCTTCATTCCCTTCAAGATGTTTGGTGCCTTCTGTACTGTCCAAACCTTTGTGCAAAAACCGGGTCCTCTTCTACGAGGATGAACTATGCCAAGCTGTTGCTCAGAACAAGCTTAGGTAAACTTTGGCATCTTGAGACTACCTCTGGTAGTCTTTTGCTGGTGATCATATGTGTATATATAGAAGTTCCCCTTATCTTAGTGGTCTTGTAGTTAGCTATTATGCTATTCCTCTAGTAGTCTGGTTGTATAAGCCAGGTATGTGGGATGAAGTTTTGTAGGCTATGTGGGGTCTCGATTTGGATCTTCAAACCCATAGTCTTCTCTAGGTCTTGAGAAGTTTAGCTTTGAATAATTTCATGAGTTGTCCTAGTTCTGTGTATATAGTATTCAGTATTCACATTTGCTTAGGAAATATCTCTATTTCCGTTTTTTCTGTCTATTTGGTGTGTAGAATTTCCTTTGGAAAGGAATTTTTATCTGAATGAGGGTTGATACAGTATTCAGTAATTTTCCATGTATAAAGCTTTAATATTACTTGAGAACATATATTTGTAGTTCTTTTCAACTAATTGTTGAACCAGCAGTTGATAAGTATGGTGTGAGGGATGGAAACTGTCCCAGAAGACGTACTTGCTTGTATTTGTACAGGTTCCAAGATCAAACTGGTTGGATAAAAACGAGATCGCTAAGTGTCCTTTCCCGCAACATCCTTTATCCACCAATTCAAACCCTGAAAAGTGAAAACAGAGAGATCTTATTTTGCTTAGTTTCTTGATAGCTGATTAATATGCTTAGGTGGCTCAAGCGCTCTACCTTCTTTACATGGGTTCATAATAAGATTAAGCATGGGCCTAAAGATGTCTAGATAAACCAGATTTGCTCCGGGTAGAGTGCTATTAAGAGAACTGTATTGCAGAGAAGAGCTTGGAGTTGTAAAGCTCTGCTGCTCGGTTGTATTCCTCGACACATTCTCTTTTAAACCCTCAGGCCAGTGTTCTCTGTGACGGTAGACAACCTGCTGGAGGTGCACTCAGAATTCCCATGTGCCTTGCCCCTGAGTTATACAAATCCTGCCAACATTAATTATACACATTACACAAGATTACACTTGATAGGCAAATTTCAACTGAAAAAACAAACACACATATATATATTGTGTCTACCTTGAAGAAGGCGGATGCATAGGAGACCATAAGATCAGTGTAGGCGCTGATGGTATATTCGACGTAAAATAGTAAGTGTTGGTGAGGTCATTGCTCCCTGCCGCAATGAGGTAAAAGCTCTTGGAGATGACGACGTCTTTTCCCTCATCTCCGGTTGCTGCTTTCAGCTTCTCCTTGTATTCATTGAAGAGGTTCAGCTGATCCGTGAGAGACAGTGTACTCTGAGTTGAATCGAAATTCTATCATTAGTAGTGATATTTTACAAGTAATATGAGAGGGGTGTGTATGGAGATTGAAGACTAACCCAATCTTGGCAGAGAGAGGGTCATAACCGGATCCCCCTGAGGCGAAACTTATTCCGGTCAGGAGTTCTTCCGACTTAAGGCTCGGGTCCAGATAGGGCGGTATCAGCTGTTTTAGGCCTAGTATTTCAGCTGCAACGTTTATGAATGGGCCAGCTAATTATGTTTCAGCGGTCTTAATCTGGTCGAGAAGTTTTAAATTTTTGTAGAGTTAAGAAATCCCAAATAAATATATAAACTCCTTCAAAAATCAATAAAATATGACCATTAAAGGGTAATATTATATTAACTCATGTATTTTATTTATAAATTACCCAATTTCTTTTTGGTGTGGAATCAATTAGGTCTTTTATAAAAACAATTTTTTAAAGTTTCTGTTTCGGATTATAAGTGTTAAATTTATTAAAATTAATTTCACTTTTGGGATCACCCTTGAGTGCGGAATCAATTAAACATAGTTTCACTTTCATACCCCAAACAAACGCTGAATTAATTGAAACTAATTCCAAACTTTGGATGCAGAATTAGATACATATGAGTTCGTTTAAGATCGACACGATTATTTATTGTGTACCATGAAAAATTGGACAAACATCAAATAATATTTACACTTAAGAAAATGATTTTTTTTGTTGTTGTTATAATATTTTTTTTCATTTTCTCAATAACTAAAATTTCAATTTTAGTTATAAAAAAAAACATCAACGTACTGTGAGTTGCTATAAAGTTCGACTTAGGATATATATTTTTTTAAAACAATTAGTTAGTTCAAATAATTTAATAAGATTGATTTAATGTTTAATATAAAATTGCATTTTAACTAGTAAAACTTTTAGTACAAGTTTTGAATAAATTGTTTTCGTTTAGATATGATCATATAATGAAATGTTTAGATATAAACTAATCTATTAAAGTAGAATATTATTACTTTTGATGGTGAAATGAAAAAATAAATGACATATTTAATAAATATGTTAATAAAAAACAGTTCCGACTTACTCCTTTGATTGACACGCGATAAAAAGTATCGTACGTATGTTTTAATACGATAATTGATATTTAAAATCTGTTAAATATCAGGGTGAACTCAAACCAAATTCACGTTTCTAAAATTTTTCATAAAATTACAACTTAAATGAACTCTCTAGTTGACATATACTTAAATTGTGGTTACATACTTGTAAGAAAAAATTAAATATTTTGTTATATACAAAATGGTCATTATATAAGTCTATAATTAGCCGATCTTAAGAGAAGGGAGGAGACCAAATCTACCAATAAGATCAGAAGGGACCTTGCCATTGCTGAATCTATCCGTGGGTTTTTGGCATTCAAAATCTCGGCCATAAGGCGGAAAATTGCATTTTCCGATGGTTTTCAAGTAGTTATTGTTACCGGAGTCCACTATCGAGTCTCCGAATACTATCACCGCCGGGAACCGAGGCTCATTCATTCCACCGACTACACCAATTATGCAAACTATACACACCACTAACACTTAGTTACACTGCCGTCATCATCGTCCTCCCATCTCCGGCCATAATTCGGTGATCAATGACCACAAATTAATAGTAACTCCTCTTTTCTTACCATGGACGTCAAGTATTGAGGAAAATTTGTGTATAAATCGTTGAGATTGTTGCTTCAGGGTTCAAAGTGAATGTACACTGATTTGAAGATTTAAAAGGTGGATGTAACAAAATATTGTTCATATATGACATGACTTATGAAATAGGTGAGTCTATCCTTTTGTGGATATGACTATGATCTTTATCGTTATGATTATATTTTTTTACATAATTTTATTATGGTAAAAATAATTCTTTAGTGATTATAAATCTATTATTATATGACATGTGTCGTAAGAAACATATCATTAGTATTATATCATTTTGTATAATCCAAATGTGAATATGATTATAATCGCCCATTATGGTTACAAAATTTCTTTTCTGATTATAATTCAATCAATGTTTTGCAAGGATTTTGTCCTCTTTTTCCACCTTAGGATTATGTCTTTTGATGTTATCCTATTTTGGTTAAGATTTTTATTTGTTGCTTCTTAAGTGTTTTGATGATAACAAGCATGACGATAAGGTTCTGTACCACAATTTTGATAGAGTGTACACATTATATTTATAACCACTAAGGGTATTTCTATAATTCCATTCATTTACCAATATATTTATATGGAATAATAAGCCAATGCAAAGGAAATTATTTACGAAGGCTAAAACGTGACCGATCTCGCAGATACATTACAATACTCACGGTAGTAAAGAGAGTCGTGATCTAACATATTAATTAAAAAACAACTAAACAATAAAACTAAAGTATATCCAAAATCAAAATATAATGAAAGAAAGACACTACCTGAACGACCAAGACCTAAACTTCAACAATTAATTAAATATGAAAATAAATGTGAAAACAAAACGAAAGAAAAACAACTTCAAAGACAGGCCGATCGGCCAACAAGGTTTTTGTCAATTGGCCACCACAAAAAAAAAAAACAGTAAAACAATAGCAGTAAGAGAGGAAAACTATTGTATTTTTATTTAAGATAATATGACTAATCCTATTGTGATTAGAATTATAATCATCTATTACGGTTAAACAAATTTTCTTTTGTGATTATAACTATCATTTTCCGGAATGTTTGTAAGGATTACGTCCTTTTCTCCTTCTTAGGATTATATCATTTAGTTTAATCATATTTTAATTAAAGTTTTGAGTTTTTGCTCTTGTCCTCAAGATTTGGCCTTATCCTCTTAGTATCTATCAAATTTTAAAAATCCTCTGGGTACCCTCATGATTTTATTTATTTTCTCTTTATACCCATTCTTGATATATTACATTAAAATTTTATTATAGAATAACAAAAAATTAAAAAAAAATAAATTTAAAACTAATTATGACCTCATTGAAAAAATAATAATCTAGTGATAGAATTGGTTTTTATATATAACTTTTATATTTTGAATTAAAGGTAATATTTATTTCATGAATTACAATATTTTTTTTATCTTAGATTTTAAATAAAATATATATAAAATTAAATTAGAAACAATTTTTTTTTAAATAATTTTTTTTAAGATGCTAGAAATTTAAAAATATAGTAATTTTTTTTGAATTTAATTTATATCATTTATTTTAATTCGAAATTTTATTAAAAAAATATTTTTTAAAATTTAAGAGCCTGTAAACTAAAAAACTAGAAATATAAAATAAATAAAAAATTTTGAATTAAAATAATTATAGAACTTCAAAAAAATTTACAATAATTTTAAATTTCTAGACTCTTAAACAAATTTTTATTTTTTTTAAATTTAATTTTATATATTTTATTTTAAATCAGAAATAAAAAATATTAACTTTTTATTTTCATTAAAGAAATAAATTTATCTTTCATTTACTTTTTTAATTAAAAAATATATAAAAAATATAATTCTATTATATATTTATTAGTTTAATATTTAATGTGGTCAAAATTAGTCTTAAAATTATTTTTCTGATTTTTTAATTATTTTTTAATGTAATATATAAAGAATGGGTATAAAAAAAACAAATAAAACCATGAGGGTACTAAGAGGTTTTTTGAAACTTAATGGATACCAAGAGAATAAGTGCAAACCTTGAGGACACCAAGAGAAAAAACCCTAAAGTTTTTATCTGTTGTTTCTTAATTGTCTGGATGGAAATATACATGCCGACAAGGCTCCGTACCACTATTTTGATATACTTTTTACATTATATTTATAATCACTAAGGGTATTTCTATAACTCTTTACATTTACGATCTTGTTTATATGACTATATGAAATAATAAGACAATGTAAAGAAGATTATCGATGAAGACTGAACCACGAGCCTCGAATTTTGTAAATAAATTATAAAATTTAATGTAGTAACGGGAGTCATGATCAAACTCATACAAGACGGTGTTTTGATTTGACAATTAATTAAGAAATAATTAAACAATAAAAGTAAAATATATATACAAATGAAAAGAAAGACGGACATTGGCCGATCGACTAAAACACAAACTTCAACAATTAATTAAATACGAAAAAAAAAGTGAACAAAGCGAAAGAAAACAACTTTAGAGATAGGCCGGTAGGCTAACAAGGTTCTTGTTGATTGACCACCACCACAAAACACGAGTAAAACAGTAGCAGAGAGAGAGGAGATAGAGAGATAATTGTATTTTCGTAACCAAAATTAGATAATTTAAGAGTAGGAGAAAGAGAATAAAGATCAACAATTGATAAAGCATGATAAAGATAACCACAACATGCATATGAATAGATCTCAAGTGACAATTTCATGTTTGAATGAAAATCATGCTATGCGGGGAACAACTTCGTTCAATTGTCACGTGGTTAAGACTTTGTTTGACGTACATCAATGGTTGATGTCCCGTTGATTTTCACACACCCAAGATGACGCATATTCTTCACATCAAACTAGATATGGAGACATGAGTACGTGACTCAACATTTATAGAACCAATTCTACATCATAGATCAATGAAGTCGGACTTTCCAAATACTAGAGTATATGAGAATTCCAAACTTGAGTGATGGTTGATCAGATGCAAATTTTGGAGACAATGGTAGAAACCATCACCTGGCCCATAACTTGACCCAAATTTAACATGCCTTATTTTAATAAATATTTAAAATGATATTATAGTCCTATTATATCTATACACTATAAGAACGTAAAATGTTTATGTGTTATGCTTATGTTTGTTT
This sequence comes from Fagopyrum tataricum, assembly GCA_002319775.1. Taxonomy (NCBI): domain Eukaryota; kingdom Viridiplantae; phylum Streptophyta; class Magnoliopsida; order Caryophyllales; family Polygonaceae; genus Fagopyrum; species Fagopyrum tataricum. Next base: position 39,035,967 of record CM008282.1, on the reverse strand, counting down.
GTTTTTTCTACCCATCACACAAATATTTAATGGCACCGAATCTCGCTTATTAATAAAAAGCAACTTTAATTTAATTATAATTTTACTATTCATTGTGATAATTAAAATTAAAATTTAATTATGATTACAAATTTACAACTACACTAATTATTACAAATATTAACCGAAATCAATTCAAGCATGTTGTATTTTAAATTATACTTTGATTGTAATTACTAGTTTGATTGGAGTTTAATTTAAACATTGTTTAAATTTGAAAAGTAGCCGTCATCTTATTTAATTCAACCATATATATATATATATACACATATATATAATTGTAGATCGATCGAAGCTTCTTTCCGCTTAATTTTATATTTACCTTGTTTTGTTCCACCTTGACTTGATAAAATTCGATCGAGTTAAATAAAATATTTGCTTTCTAGTTTCAAACTTTCAATCTTTTTAGATTTGAAGGATATATATAATTTCTAATTGTATACTCGTTTATCCAATTACCGTAGCATGCTATATTCACTTCTTCTTCTTTTTCAATTACTTTTTCCTTATGTTATGATCTTAACTTTTTTAACAAGACCGTGAAAAAAAAGACTCATCTGCTACCCAAAATTATAGTTTTGGACGAAAGTTAATTAGGACTTAGGAGGGTGATGGCTCTACGTGTGTCAATGCTACATAGATACTCCTCAAGCTGCTCTACGTGTGTCATTGTTGTTAACTTCAAGATTGATCTCATACCCAATCATATAATTCAAAATTTCTTGACAATGATCCACAGCTAAAATTCAGGTCGCGTCAATATGAGGACAGCCCAATGTATTTCATTCGTTTCCAAGGAAAACAATTAGACAAAACAAGAATTAAAAAAATAATAAAAGTTAAAAAAATCCAAAGCAATCCCCAAATGAAGTTAGTGGCAGCCAATTTCACAAACCTTTTGTAAAAAACAAAATCAATATCGAAAATTTCAGTCTGCATCATACAGTACATAATATCACAACATTTGTATGTACATGATATGACAATTATGTTTTCTGTGTGTAATTTTGTTGGAGAGGATTTTTACTTACATCAGAGTCTAGAGTCTGTTATAGCTCCTCCAACCGGTATTGTATTGCTGTATGGTTTTTGGCAAATGCTAAATCAATGCAATGTCTTAGCATTGCATCACATTTTAGTACATTTCAGAAAATAGACTTGTTCCCGAATAGCTTACGCACGAGTACTTCATAAGTGTGTTGCGATGGATGGAAACTATCCCAGAAGACGTACTTGCTCGCGTCTGCACACGTTCCAAGGTCATACCAGTTGCACAAAACCGATACCTCTATGTTTCCTGTCCCGCAACATCCTCTGTCCACCACTTCAAACCCTGAAAACATAAAAGTATCATCTTGTCTGATCACTTTATGTCACATTTTTCAGAAGAATCGGGTAAACTATTGAGAAAAGGTTGCAACTTGTTGTCTGCCTACCTTTTAATTCGATATATATATATATAGGTTGAGTTGGGTGTGAGGCAAATTTTTTTTATTTTTTTTTTGTACTATTTCAGTTTTTATTTATTTATTTATTATTTCAGTTTTTTTACTACTGAATTTATTTTTTTGGTAATTTTTTAAAACTTTTATCTTAAAAAATAATGTTTATTTTTATTTATAATCTGATTTTTTTAAAAATAAATGTTTATTTTTGTTTATAATCTAGAAAAAAATGAACAGTAAAATCAAAATAAAATAAAATAAATTTATAGTATAAAAAACATAAACTATAGTATACAAAAATAACAAAATTTCACTAATTTCTACTCGCTACTCTCTGTACTGTGATCCTATTATATATGTAATTTTCTTAAAAGCTCAAGAATGTGCTTGGGTGGCTCTACCGTACCTTCTTTGGATGGGTTCATGATAATATCGAGCAGGGGCGTATAGATGTCGAGATAGACCAGTTTTGCTCCAGGTAATGTGCTGTTGAGAGACTGTATTGCAGATGCGAGCTTCGAGTTGTAGAGTTGTGCTGCTTCATTGTATTCCCCCACGCATGCTCTCGTCAGCCCTCCGGCTACTGTTCGCTGCGACGGTAGACACCCAGCCGGAGGTGCACTCAGAATTCCCATGTGCCTTGCCCCTAATTTATACAAATCCTGCCATGATCGTCACATATATAGCAGCAAATGGTTAAACATTGATCGATCGAATCGATTACCGGAATCTGTGATTGAGTTTTTGTGTACCTTGAAGAAGGCGGAGGCGTAAGAGACCATGAGATCAGTGTAGGAGTCGATATCATTGTCGAGTTGTCGTATTCGCGTTAAGTAGTAAGTGTTGGTGAGGTCATTGCTCCCAGCCGCGATCAGGTAAAAGCTCTTGGAGATTATAGCATCTTTTTTCTTCTTTCCGGCTGCTGCTACCAGCTTCTCCTTGTAATCCTCGAATAGGCTCAGCTGATCCGTCAGAGATAGCACTGTCTGCGTTAAACCCAAATTTATGTCATTCTTTGAGATATTTGTTTATATATTTTTATATCTATTTCGAACCTACTTAAAACCAACGGTGAATTTAAAATATGATTTAGTATACAAATTAACATTTGACCTCATTAGAAACACAAAAATAACCTTCATACAAGATTTTGTTTATGAACAATTACAAGATCATATAATAAATCTATATTGTCTTTTAATCAACGATAAAATCTAAAAAGAGAAGGTGAATCGAGTTTTTTTAATTAAAATTGTTCACAACATTAAATTCTCTATATTATTTTTAATAAGTCAAATGTTCTTTTATTCTGTTAATTACAAGATTTTTTTTAATTTTATTTTGTTATAAGATTTTGCATTTAATTCTTAAATAATCAAAACAAGTTAAAACTCTTTACAATAAATAAACTGTAAAATTCTAATTCATAAATTATATATGTTTTAATTATAAAAATTAATATTAAATAAATAATAATAAAATTAAATAAAAATTATTATAATGACAAATCGGGGTGAATGGGACATATTCTCACCCGTATTAGTAAACTAAGGTAATTTGTCCTTCTCTAAAATAATCGACAATATTAGATTCTTTTACATCTCAACAATATTTTGCAAATAATTTTGATGGTAAGGTTCAAGCTGTCTCACCGCAATCTGGGCAGAGATAGGGTCATATCCGGAAGCGCCTGAAGCGAAACTTACTCCGGTCAGGAGGTCTTCTGGCTTAAGGCTCGGGTCCAGATAGGGCGGTATCAGCTGTTTTATGCCTAGTGTTTCAGCTGCATACTAAAATGGTCAATAACTCACCCATAAGATCTCTAAGTTAAAAACATAAAAAAAACTCACCGATAAGATCAGAAGGGACTTTGCCGTTGCTGAATCTACCGGTGGCTTTGTGGCCTTTGAAATCTCGGCCATAAGGCGGAAAATTGCATTTGCCGACGGTCAGTAGGTAGTTGTTGTTACCGGTATCCACTATCGAGTCTCCAAACACTATCATCGCCGGGAACTGAGACTCGGCCAAACTCCCGATTACGCAAACCACGAACACCACTAGCACCGACACCGTCGTCCTAGCTCCGGCCATAATTTGATGATCAATGGCCACGAATTGATATTGAATCCTCTTTTCCTTATCTTCAACGTCAAGTGTTAATGGAATTTGAAAAGTTCAAATGTGGATGTAATGAGGAGGGGAAATGGCTGCAGTTTAGCCTTCTGAACGTGTACGTAAAATTCAGATCGTATATAATATTCGATTTTTCCGTTAATAATTAACATTTAAGTTGTTTACGTTTTATTATTTTACCATTTATATATATTTAACTAAAATATTTTTGTTACTGTTTTTTTCTAAAATAGTACTTGAAATAATATTTTAAAAAAGTAATTAGGTCTCTAGATTGTTTGTTTGTCAATTAAAGTCGTCGCCCATTTCAAAAAATAATAATAAAGTCGTCGTCATAATAGAAAAATAAGTTACGAACAGATCCTCCGATTTACGAATTAAAGCTGTTCACTAATCACTACGAAGAAAAAATGCAAATTGCGTGGCTCAACATTCTTGGTTAATCAGCAAATAGAGGCCGGGTCTTGGTATTAGTTTATATGATAGATTATTGAGAAGGCTGAATTATTTGATGTATCAACGTGAAGACTTGTAGTGATAATATTTTTGTTGAATTTTTTTAAATTAATTTTATAAAGATCTTAAGAATGATAGTTGTATGAAACTCTTTGGGGAGTAGGTTGTTGGAGAAAATAAAGGAGAATTTTTTCCCTTAATAAACACATATTTTAGGTCCGTCTTACCTGCCTCATCAATAACAATCCCATTACCAATACCCAGTTGGTCTAGTGGTAAAGTAGCGCTAGACTCTTAAGTGTTGGCTTCGAGATTCGAGTTCGAATTCTCCATACAGCATGTATAGAAAAAGTTGATATTGGGATGGTCTGTCCAAATAGGCCACGTCCGTACCCGGTCCGAATGTAGAGCGGCTTAGGCTGGTCGAACCGAACGTAAAACCAAAAAATAACAATCCCATTAGGGTATAGATTATCAAAAGATTGTTCTTGGCCATTATTAGGGTAAAACCGCGCCATAAGACGAGCAACAAAAAAAAAAAGATTTTAAATTGGATGAAAATGACCTTTTATTATATTGGTGAGTTTTTAGGCATTTTGTCTAAATATTAAGGGCATGTTTATAGATTGTTTTCTATGGGTTTATACACTAAATGAATTTATTTTTTTACGGGTTTATATAAATAAATCTGATAAAGTTATTTACTTGGAATTTATATTTGGGGTTATTTTAATGTAAAAGATACCTATGTCCCTGAAAAATATAGAAGCATAACGTTGAATACCAAGAGATGAACAAAGAATATCAGGACGGAAAAACACAAGGCCAAAATCGAGTTTTAAGCAAAAATAAACCCATCCAAAAAAAATAACATTGAACTGAGAAGTTTATTTTTGAGTGGTTTATAAACCCAAACAAACTTGTATAGAAATAAACCAATCTACAAATAAATACGTAAAAAAATAAACCATTGATTTATAAACTAAATGAACCAAAAAAAAAGTACAAGTAAACAAGACCTAAGTTTTAGATATTAAAACTCGGTAATTGAATTTTAAATGCTTGAATTCGGATAAATGTTTTTGATTTTTAATTTTGAGTATTGAATTACAAATAAATAATTCGGATATTACGTCATTGGGTGTTGAAATTCATGTATTAAGATTTTGTTTATTATAATTAAAATATAATATATTTTAAAAAAGAGTACTTGATCGGAGTTCAAAACTCACAAATTACTTAATTTTTAGTTTTTTTTATATTCAAGACACGTATCTAAAATTTGAAAACATACTTTTTCTATAATAAGTCATTTTTGATAAATTTGTCGTGTATTAAAATTCATGGCCCCTTTTCATTTGATCACTCCCGTTTACTTTTGAAAATGGAGCACACTTCTCGGACTAGAAGAGAAGGAAGATCGTTCGGGTTCGAAGCAACTTGAACGACTCATCAGATTTCATGTTCATGGTAGAGTCATGTTGGAATAACCATCTTGAGGTAAGTAACGCTTTTGCATATCTTAAAATTTCTTTACTAACATGAAGTCGATCGATGTTTGACAACACCTTTACATGAAGCAAGTCCTTATATGTAAACTAGTTGTACTTCAATTTGACCCAAATCTCATCAATTCTCGTTGATTAAGTGAAAAGGAAGTCAACCTCAAGCGTAGTTATGAACTCATCCTTGAGTAGGTGAAATTGGTTTGGTTTTAGTACTCACATGAGCAATGGCTTAGGTGGGTGATTGTAATACTACTTTCTTCTAAACGACTCCTACAATCAGACATTGTTTCGGACTTGGCCGATGAACAACTAAGTTGGTTGTAGCAAAAGTCTAGTGAACAATAGAAAGATGAGCTAAAGCCAAACGAACAACAACTATAACAACAAGAGTGACTTCTTCATTTTCCTGTGTCTCCACTAATTTGAGTGTTCTGCCAAAAAAACGGTTTTATCAAAAGTTAGCATGAAATCGTTCGCACATTAACTTATTAGCCTTTAGCCTTCTTACTAAGACTACATAATGTTCTTGCAAATTATGGTCAATACTGGATATGTATATAATCAGTGATTTCAAATTCAGAGTTCATACTACCTTTTGAGAGCAAGGAATTGGTTACATCAGACTATAGCTTCTATTTGTCACCAGTCTCTCAAGTATTTAGAAAACATGGTGTATATTATAGCACTTGAAAATCTCAAATAACAGGGTTATTGGGTTGACATTTGGTGACAATACTTTGAGGATATTGAGACCTTGGGAACCCATGTTATAGACTTCTTTAAGTGTCTTTACAACTTGACGGATAATTACCTTTTCCATCGTGTCAGCTGGAATTCGGGAGCTTTTCGGTCATTGGGGAAAATGAATGGGTAGGTATTCAACAACCTATGTGATATGCCCTCGGAAGGCGAGGCCATCCTTCTATCCGGCTAAGAGGACCCTGCAAGCAGCATGTCTAGCCATGGCATGAGACTTGTCATTTTGAGTATTTTCCTTAGTTATTTTCCTTTATTAATTATGTAATAAAAGAATGAATATTTTTGTGGAATATTCCCTTTTGATCTTATCTTTTAGGTTTTTCCTTTTTGGGCTTTTCGTTATGAACTTGTTTTGGCCCGTTGGCCCATAGATATGCAACACCTTCTATATAAGGATGTGTTGACCTTCATTGTAAAACATGTCTAATTTGAATCCAAGAATAGGGAAGGGAAATCCTCCTCTTGGTTTAGGCATCACTCTTCTTCCACCTCCTCAAATATCTATCTTGGATCTAGTCTTTGATCCAAGAACTCATACTCGAGGATCCTTTTGAAGGATCAACTATCCCGCTCCACCTCCTGGATGATCCGATCTATCTTGATCGGATCGACCGTACGCTTCCACATCCATTTCTAAAGCCTCATCAATCAAGTTCTATCGCTTGATCCGCCTCACACGACCAAGAAGGAGTAGTTGAAGTTTATCCTCGATTTAGATCCCCCCGTTTGTTTCATTTGGTATCAGAGCTCGGGATCGAGGTCAAGTTCTTTGAACTTTCTTGAGTTGTTCTTCATATGTTCATCCTCGTTCTTCGTTGTGCGTCATAAATCATCATGTTGCATGACGATGATGATCCGTTTGGTTTGTATGGAGAAAAAGTTGCCAAAGTTGTCCCCCAACGGCGTTTGAGTTCCCAAGAGAAGTATGACTTAGGCAAGACAAAAAATGTTGCTTTAAAGCGTGAGTTAGGAATTTTGAAGCCACAACAAAAGTTTGATGCGACTTTTGCATCTCTTTATCGAAAGGTAGGTTGAATGGGTGGATAAGTAGGTTGTTAAGTTTTGATGGGAGAGTAACTCTTGCTAAGAGTGATCTTGTTACTCTCCCAACGTACATGGTGGCATCATGAGTATTATCAAGGGTGTATTTGATGATATGGACAAGATTGTTCATAACTTTGTTTAGGGACATAACAATGTAAACCAAAAGATGCACATTGGGGGCTGGAAAGGTATTGTAAGCCTATAATAAAAGAGGTCTTGGGAACCGAGTAATGGAGACCTTTATATAGCCCTAGTTGGGAAATTGGGACGGGGTCATGAAAAAGAATGATAGCTTGTGGACATGAGTGCTACATACTCGGGTAATGGTTATGTCATTCCTCCATGTATGTTGTTTGGTTGAGCATATTAAGTAGTTGGCAAGTTGTTATGTAGGGTATATAAGATGAGTCTTCGATAGAAAACTAGAGCCGGGAGATAGGAGCAAGCATGTACATGACAAATCTATATAATATATTGATGTATGGAAGAAGCTTCATGAGCAAAACCTGAGGGGTACTAAGAGTACTATGTTCATTTCTTGGGGGTCATTTCTTCCAAGAGATATTAAGATCAGTACATATGAGGCACAAAGAAATGACAACCTTTCTTCTACTACACGTATCATTATCAACAATGTAGGTGAGTGAAAACAAGTGTTTGGTGTGAACATAGGATTATGTACCGTTTCTACGACGGAGTTACAAGGAGTTGTACCATGACATAAGATTATATGGGATTGTGGTTACCGTTAGATGAAAATATATTTTATGAATATTGAATACATGTTTTCTTAATAACTAACTTTTTTTTTTAAAACTTTATACTCAACTTTTTGTGAAAATATATTTTATGAATATTAAATACATATTTTTTTACAAATTATGAACATCATAATGTAACAAGTATTACATACATTAATGACACGCACGTCAATTTATTGTTTCTAGACCGAAAAATGAGAACAGATTTTGTGTAATGTTAAGAAAAAAGAGTAAGAATTATGATGTTTTGGTTTAACTAATCTATATACCTATACTAAAAGAGCCGTCACTTATGCTGACGTGGCGGTCTCACAATTTTTTGGGAGATTAAAACTTTATTTTTTTAAATTATTAATTAAACTAATAAATCTTATTTACTAAGCTAAAATTTAAGTAATTAATTAATCCAACAAATCTTTTTCACTAACTAAGTTTCAACGTAATTTTTTTAATTATTTTTAAATAATTCAAAACTTCTCCGATAATCTTCTTTTAATGTTGAATATGATTTTATCGTTTCACTTAATAAATTTTAACGTAAACAATATCTTTTAATTTTTTCTAAGATAAATATTTTTTTAAAACATCTAATTAAATAAATAAAAAATTAAAAAAAATATTAGTATTGGACGTAAAAATTAACCCAAGCAAGATCTCGTATTAATATTCTCAGAGGTAATCTTCCAGTTAAAATATATTAGTTACAATATCTTCATTTTTAATTTAAAAAAAAATATTTATTTTCTTTCAGTAATTTGAAAATATTTTTCTTTAATGTTAATCTATCACCAAAAATCTAAAATTATTTGTTTTGATTTCCATCGAAAAAAATCGTGATCGAGTCTCATGATATGGATGAATCAGTTTTGCATTTATCTTTATTTTAGAAGATAAGATATCGGTTATACTTAACAAAATCTTTTCCACAAAAATTGTTCTATACGCTAAAATTGATTTAGTTGGATTGTTATATATAGATGTCCCTTATCCAAATAGAATATCTCCTCTGCAACACGATACAACTTCTTGAAACCCTACAATTCAATCCTCATTCAACGTTTCTTACTGCTGAAAGGTAAAAATCTCTTCTTCTCATTGCTTCATACATGAATAAATCCTTCATAATTATCAACTATTTCACTTTACTCTTACCATATACGGTGCTTTCAATTGTAACATTTCGAATTCGATATTATCGTTCAATTATATTGATCAAATATGTAACTATTCGTTTATAATCTCTTCTCCTCTACAACACAATAAAAATCTTTTCTTTTCAAATTACTGAGTTTTGTGTATTATCAATAGTGTCGGTTGCAGGTTTTTAAGGCTTTCCAGTTTCTTTCAAGTTGTATGTATTTTATCTCATCCATTGTTTCATACTCATCCCAGTTTCTTTCATAATTTGTATTTCAAATTACTGAGTTTTTATTCAATATATTATGGATATGGCTCATTGTTAGATATGTACTATATTGATTTAAAAATTTATGTTTTTTTTTATGTTCAGTTTTAGTGTTAGATTTGGAGTTGCTCTTTGACACTCATTCAAGATGAAAGGCGTTGTGTTAGTGACCCGTGCTGTCACCATCTAGAACTTTCTTCAAGTATGGGATAATGCTTGCATTGCTGGTAATTAACTTTCTTCTGTAGTAATTCTTCTTTGCAACATATGTTTCAGCTTTCTAGCATTGCAATAAGGAGGTTATATAAATTTACACAAATAAGTTGAAAGGAAATTTGTTTTTTATTTCCTCTCTAGATGTGAATTTGAAAGAACTTGCAATTGAAACAAAGAACTACAATGGAGCATAACTTTAAGGTGTATTGCAAAGTGAAGTCTCTACGATCCTACACCTGATGTTTTATAGCCTGGAGCATTCCTCTCATTTGACCCTAACCTCTGTCTTCCTCTGTGGCCATCCGAGAAGGAAGCAAAGCTAGGAGAAGAACAAATTTGGTTAACAAGAAATATACATTTAATAGCATAACCTCTTCCACAATTTGAATATCAACCCATATTTTTTTAAAGAATTGGATCAAATATGAAAATATCATATATATATATATTAAATACCTGTGCAAGGACGGGCACTAAAAATTTTTTTTTAAAAAAAATAGTTGATATAATTTATTTGTCCTTCTTTTTATTGTCCAATAACATGTTATTATTGTCATTATATCCGTGTTATTTTAAATGATAACAAATTCGCACCAAAAAAATCATTATATAACAAATACCCGTGCATGGCACGGGTCATGAACTAGTTTGATAAATAAAAAATTATTATTGACAAGGGATGAACAATCAACCCTAATTGTTAAAATTGTACCATCAACCTTTATATAAATGCGAAAAAATAAATTGTAATAAATAAAATTATACTCCTATATAATAGTTAAATATTCTTAGTAAGAAGGGTAAATTGCGGAAAATAACCTAACCTTTTGGGGGTGTTGCGGTCTATGACATAACCTTTTAAAAATGCAACCAAAAACCCAACGTATACAATTTGTTGTAAATTTTAGCCTATGCTTGCCGCCGGTAAATTTTCCGGTAAAAGCGATGAGTTGTATGATGAGATGTATGTGAGTCATCTTCTTTCTTTAAGGACCGGATAAATAGCGAAAAATACAAACCTTTTGGGAGTGTTGTTGTACGTAGCTTAACCTTTTAAAAATGAAAATAAAAACCAACCTATACTATTTATAACAATACCCAACCAAAAACCTCTATAACAAATCATCCTCAAGGCAAATATCCGATTAGTGTGATGATAATTTCATATGTATGACATAATACATTCTCAAACTTTCATATGAATGCATGACATGCTTATCTACAAATGCGTATCGGATACAAAAATAAAAGAAACTCCAATAATGGTTTTATAACAAAAAGAAACAACTTCTTTCAAATAGGATAAAATAATCCGATAATAAAATACAGAAAATCATCACCTACATTGCCACACATCAGTAGCAAGATACCATCCAAACATAAGAATAGTAAATGCAGAAAAACATCGTCTAAACAAGAAAAAAAATTAAACATCTTAATCGAGTGGTAGGAGGAGCGACAATAAATGATCATTGTTGTGATGACCCGTGAGCAGAGTTTATTTGAGAGAACAAAACATTACCGGGTAGTCCAGGCTATCGAACAAACACATGTTAGCTATAAATTTGTTCAAGTTTTTATTTATTTATGTATAAATGTGTTAGAATACTCACATTTACGTGTGCACGATCGGTATCATGAGTAAAATATATGTCCATGCCTCTAGAGATCGTTTCATTGTGGTGTAGAACACTATTATTGGTACCTTTCCTCGGTCTACCTTTCCGGGTCTTTTGGTTGTCCATGGAAGATATATATTTTACTCATGGAAGATATATATTTTTCGCTATTTATCCAATCATTAAAGAAAGAAGATGATTCACATACACCTCATCAGACAACTCATCACTTTCACCGGAAAATTTACCGGCGGCAGGCATATGCTAAAATTTACAACATATTGTATACGTTGGGTTTTTAGTTGCATTTTCAAAAGGTTAGGTCATAAACCGCAACACCCTAAAAGGTTGGGTTATTTTCCGTAATTTACCCTAGTAAGAGTATATATAATTTATAATTAACGTGTAAATAAAAATTGATGTGTATAAACTACCGAAAACCACCATGTTAATAACAATATAAATTTAAAACGTATAGGACCAATGTTTAGTCATTACAACAAGACTTTGCATGTGGAATGATTTGATGGTTTGGTAGCTTTTATAAAATGAAAATTTATGAGTTTGAAGCAATCTCATAATCTAATACCCGACATGTGAAGATTTTGATTTGTTGTTTGGATTGATATATCTTATTGTTATATACAAGTCGATACATGAGTGCCATACTATCAATTTCTCGAAATGTGACTAATATGATATCGTAGCTCCATATTTCATTATTTTGCATGTATCTTGAGTAGAGGTGTCAAACAGGATCAAAAGATCAAGTTACAACATACAAAAACGAAACGGGTTGGGTTAAACATGATTTTTGTAGCGGTTTGTTTTAGGTTGGTTATGATCGGGCACGAACCGTTTCGGTTGGATACGGATCGTCGGGTAGCATCGATTTTTGGGTCACAACAGATCGGTTTAGATTAGTTCTCGGTCATATGGGGTTGGATTAGTTCACTTTGCAATGACTTTGAGTAGAGGTGTCAACTGAGATGAGTTTGAGTCGGGTCAATTTATGTTCAGTTTAATGTCGGGTTGGGTCAAAATCGGGTCTGATTACCACGTTAGGTCGATTAGCTCTTATATATACACTTTTTCACTAAAATTTATACAAGTATATTAATATGATAAAATATTTTTGGGTTATTGTTGATGACAAGAGGTCGTAACAAACCGAACTGACCCAAATATCCGGATATTAGAATGCAAATTTTTTTGAAAACCTCCCGATCCGGCAGAATATCCGACCCTTTATGCCGAATCGGATAATTATTTACGGATACCAGTTGATCAATTTGATCAAGATTCTAAAACATGGTATCTGAAGAACGACTTTAGTCGGATCTGATAATTATTCGCGGATATCTAAGTGATCTGTTTGGTCCGAATGATTTTAACCATATCCGGTTTGTTCGTTTGATTGAAAACAACTTTAACCGAATTTAAGTATTTGACTCATCGCTTTGATCCAAATATGTCGCTCATACTTTGTTTGTCATAAAGTGTAAAATAAAAAAATTATAGTCACATAAAATAGTGAAAAAGGTAGGGCTGGGCATGGGACGGGACGGGACGGATTAAGGTCATCCCACGTCCCATCCCGGCCATTATATATGGGACGGGACCGGGACGGGCCTTGAGTTTTTTACTAAAAACCATTGGGCCCTATCCCGGTTGGGACCGGGATGGGACGGGACTAAGCCCGCATAGTCTATATAAAATTTATTTTTGCCTTTTCGGTTTAAAATTACCAATTTACGAAAGCAAATATTCGTTGATATCCTTAAAAAGAAAGACATCAAAATAGAATGTCGCAACAAGGTTTACAAAATATAATTAACTTGTCAAGTCTAAACATCCAAAATAAAATATAAGAACAAAATTACATAATTATCACTACTCCTTAAACAATGTCGCAATTGAGTTCAAATTTCATTTGCCATTTGTAGATGAATTTAAACAATTGTTAATTTATAATAACAAAATTATATAATGATTACTACTCCTTAAGTTTATATGTTTAATTATTTACTTTATATTTAAATTTTAATATATGCGGGACGGGACAGGCCTTGCGGGACGAGGAAGGTAAGACCCATATCCCGTCCCACAATATTTTTGGTGGGATGGGACGAGACGGGATTTAAAATTTTTGGATGAAAAACCACCGGGATCGGGACGAGATCGGGACGGGACCGGACCGGAACGGGCCCGAGATTTGCGGGATTTGTTCCCACCCCTATAAAAAGGTATAGATGTCAACATAAAATTGAGAATATTAAAGTACAATACAATAAGAAAATGAAAATAGGGTATTCAAATTGTGAATATTTTTATATTTACCCCTTATAATTAATTTATAAATACAATATAATAATTGAGAATATTGAAGTTAAAGAAAAACTATAGTTATTTTTTATCATGACTCCCTCTAAAATACAATATGTGCGATTGCTTGTTTAGTATCTTGAAAAAAGTAGGTATGCCTTGTTTATTGTGATAAGTGGTACGTCGAAGGTAGAAAGCGAATTCAACATCGGGTCTTCTATGATCTTTTTAGACTTTTAGATCCGTTGGTTTATAATGTCTTTTAACGGGATAATATAGTATAGAGCAACTCTATGACTTAGAGAACTAAACTGCTAGTCAAGTTACGTCCATTTAATGGCAGACTAAAAGTGTTATCCGAACGTGATGCTGCTACTACTTCGTTGTCTGCTTCAATCAATCGTATTTCGGCTGATCGCTTATTCGGGCGGGAGAAACACACCCAAGCTATGACAAAACAAAAGACTGAGGTTTATCATTCGGATTTGAACGGATGACATAAGCCTCTTTCTGGGGCAACTCGTTCTTACTAGTCAAGTGGTACAAGAGTATATTAATGTGATCTTTATTTAAAACTTTAACACATATTTTATATCTAACACGATGAAACAAAAGTTAGTACTTGATAAACGTCATTATATGGACTTATAATGTGTAATATATATATATACTTGTATTGTAAATCATAAATAAAAGCTGAAATATTTTGTAATATCTTTTAAAGAATGATTTTGTAACATTAAATTAGAAAAGTAAAATATTATTTGGTCGAAAGTGATTTATGTCATTTTCTACGGAAATCACGTTCGATCGGAAGTTATTGTGTCAAAAAAAAGTTACTAAATATACAATTATCTTTATCATAAGAAAAAATAGTGTAAAATAATATTAACTATCAACATTGAACCCAAAATAATATCAACTTTGAAAATTACTATATGCTATACAAACGGACGGATTCAAAATTGACGGGTTAGTGTGAGTTTTTGAGAAAAAATAATACGTTTAAATCCTTGCTATGGCGATGACATGAAAATATATTTCCTACATGTCATAAAAAAAACTAGGATGAGTCGTGGATGTGGATTTTATTTATTATAAAATTAAATTAATATTATTTAAATTATAATTTTTTTTAATTTCATCTTTTAACTTAATACCTAAAAAAATATTGTTTCGATTATGTTAAAAACAAATTTTATTAAGAATAATTAAAATATATGAAAAGAAAATCCCAAAAAATCGATTTTTTTAATTTTTACAAATTTATTTTTACCATAATTTATATTAAAAAATATTCTTTGTAAGAATATTATTAAGTATTTTTTGAAATTATTTAGTTGATAATACACTTTTTTTTATTGCAACCGGAGGTAGTCAGATCTCGAAGGTTGCACTAGTCGGAAAATGAGGTGCATGGTCAAACACTTTGGTGACTACATGGAAGCTCTTAGGTTTCCTGTCGTCGATGTCCGAATCGCCGTCGAAGAGACGTATCGAAGCTAGTCTTGGAGGTCGCATATGCAACCTGACTATGCTCGGAAGCCAGCGGTAAATCTGTCGAAGAATAAGGTGCCGATCCCAATGCGAAGGTGGTGGAGGGAAGAGAGAGTGGGAAAGACCGGCCGTCTGCAGCCTCCCGGCTTGCCACCGCAGGTCGAAGCACACCGCCGGAATCGTGCTCTTGTAACACTAGATCGGTTGAGGAAGTATTTGGTTAAATTACAAAAAGGCTCCTATATATTGTAATTGCGTTAATAGCTAAACTTTCCTAATATGAAGATTTTGCCCCCAAAAAGCTAATTATACAAAATTATCCAACGTTATAATCTTAGTTATAATCGTAGGGAATGACTCAAATTTCTGAAATTTCATAATTTGTCCCAAAAAGGATAAATTAGGTATGTAAATCGGAAAACTAACATTGGTAAGTGAGTGAAGTTGGTACGTGAAGTTTGATATTTAAAAATTTGGCATGTGAAAGTTGGATACGCATCATCACACAATTTTAATCTTAATTTGTTAACATATTTTTACAATATTATTATTTTTTAAACTTAATTTTAATTTGTTAACATGTTAAATGATATTAGTTTGAATTAAAAAAGTTAAAATCCACGTCACACAATTAACCCATTTTTTAATTACATGTAAGATACTTGTTGTCGTATCATTGTCGGAGCTATTTTTTTGCTTGAAAAAAATAAGACGTATTATTTTTGGTAAATATGTTATATTATTTTGGGTTTGATAGTTGATATTATTATGGGTTATTTTTTTAATAATTAATATATATTAAATTTTAAAATAAAAATAATTTTATGTCTTTATATTTTTAGTATAAATTATAATATTAGACTACAATTTTTCAAACAATTTTTTTTCACCCAATTGATAAATTAAAGTATAATAATTTTAAATTAAATTTAAATCTATTATTTCACCCAATTATTAAAATGAAAAATAACAAAATTAAACTGATTTTAGTATAAAAGAGATAATTCGACATTAAAAGGGGTTAGAATCCAATCTATCAATCTTGATTTTCGATCGCATAAAAACTATTTTTATTCAACGATAAAATAGTAAATGTTATACTAGAAATTAAAGTCAAACATTTATTAACTTGTTGGCTGGTTTTGCAGTCTATGGGTCAGCCACATATATAAATAGCAAGTGTTGGTTGTTATTAACGTCGGTGTACAGTTGGGATAAACAACATAAAAAAAGAACACCCCAATTACTTCTACGACTGAAATTTATTTTTATAATATTTTGAATCTTGACAAGTTTAGCTTTGAAAAATGAATAACAATCATGCATTGCCTTAGTCTAGCCTTTTACAATCTTTTGTTCGGTATAACTTAGAAAAATGATATCTCTATGAGGTAAAGTGTGAAGCTTTAAGATTACAGATTTGTTTAGTCTTTTACTACACTTTCGAGAAGATGAAGTTGTAGTTCTTCTCAAGTAACTGATGCACCAGTAATTCATAAGTGTGCTGAGAGGGGTGGTAACTATCCCAAAACACGTACTTGCTCGCGTCTGCACACGTTCCAGGATCATACCGTGTGCATAAAATTGATGCCTCTATCTCTCCTGTCCCGCAACAGCCTTTATCCGCCACTTCAAACCCTGAAAACATAGAATTATGATTTAGCTATGTGCTTTGGTATGCTGACTTGTCGATGTGGTTCCTTTTTTTCTACCTTGCTTAGATGGGTTCATAATAAGATCGAGCAATGGTCCATAGATGTCGAGATAGACGAGATTTGCTCCGGATAGAGTGTTGTTGAGAGACTGTATTTTAGAGGAGAGCTTGGAGTTGTAGAGCTGTGCTGCTCGGTTGTATTCCCCGACGCACTCTCTTGCTAGCCCTCCGGCTAGTGTTCTCTGCGACGGTAGACACCCTGCTGGAGGTGCGCTCAGTATTCCCATCTGCCGAGCCCCTGAGCTGTACAAATCCTGCCATTTTTTCCATAGCTATTGTTAGCAGAGAACCAAGGGAGATGTGAATATAAGGGCATGTTTGATATCCATCTTTTGAATATCATATACCAAGTATGGGTATTAAGATATAGGTATAAGATTGATATCCAATAGATAAAGAGTTTTATAGAGTAAAATAAAAAAAGATAAAAAAGTATAATAAAAGTATATCAACGATATCCATATACTCCTCCGTCCGTTCACAAAGAATTGTCGTTTAAACCTTACACATTTGTTTAAGAATAATTATTATTTTAGTTATTTTGACCACACATTTATTCCTTTAATGGTTAATTGTAATTTTCAATAAAGCAAAATATAAGAGAATGATTAGGAGTATAATGATATATATTATGTAGTTTGATTGATAATTGTGAAAAAAAAGTTAAAACGACAATTATTTATGAACGAACGGAATGGAGTAATTATATAACAAATGCTAAGGTGTGGGCTTTTATATGTCGATACTATACCTGATATTTGGATATGGATACTAAACGTGTCCTAAAACCCCATAGAATGTACCTGGAAGAAATTGGAGGCATAGGTAACCATAAGATCAGTGTAAGAGTCGATGTCATAGTGTGGTCGTCGCAATGGCGACAGATAGTAAGTGTTGGTGAGGTCATTGCTCCCGGCCGCGATCAGATAAAAACTGTTGGAGGTAATGTTGTTTGTAGTCTCTTCTCCGACTGCTGCTTTCAGCTTCGCCTTGTATTCCTTGAAGAGGTCCAGCTGATCTGTCAAAGATAGTGCTGTCTGCAATGGAGCTCAAATTTGTGTAATCAGTAGTCTGTAGTCTTATACATTAGCAGCTAGTAGGGTAGCTTGAAGGAGACTGACCGCGAGCTGGGAAGAAACAGGGTCATAACCGGCTGCTCCTGAGGCAAAACTAACTCCGGTAAGGAGGTCTTCGGGTTTCAGGGTCGGGTCAAGATAAGGCGGTATCAGTTGCTTGATGCCTATCATCTCAGCTGCAATTTCATGCATCTCTTTTGGTAAGTATTTTCAATTTCATACTAAAATCAGTTAGACAAATTACGTACCGATAATATCAGAGGGGACTTTGCCGTTGCTGAATCTGCCGGTAGGTTTTCCGCCTTGGAAATCGCGGCCGTAAGGCGGGAAATTGCATTTGGCAATTGTCTTAATGTAGTTGTTGTTACCCGGATCCACTATCGAGTCTCCGAACACTAAGACAGCCGGAAATGGAGGGTTGGCGACAACTACTCCGACTAGGCAGGCTGCTAAGACCACCATGATCGTCATCGTAGCAGCGGCCATTGGCAGGTATCCGATGAGGTTGTTGGTGGAGTTTGAAGGGTGGATGTGGGGATTATATAGTGAATTTGACGAGGAAGAGTACAGTGAAGAGGTACGTGTAATATGATGATTGATGGATTAAGGTTTAGCATTAAAAGCAGTACGTTGAGCTGCCAACCATAGACCCATACTTGCAATCTCACTTGTTCCCGAGATCGTCACGTAGCTACACAGTAGAACTGGAAGCACCGTTATAATCTCGTATTCGCCATCTTATTACATCTTTTTAAAATTCTATACATAAATAACGAGAGCGAGTAGCAGTTATAATTAATGAATAACAACACTAGATGTAAGTTGTAACGAGATAAGACGTGTGATGTTGGTAACGTCGTCTACTGTATATTATACACATGTGGTCATGTGGAACTCTTACCATGTATATTGCCCCGATGCTTTCAAGTCCCAACTAACAACTCACAAAGTCACAAGGCTACATTTATATGATGAGACGGATCCTCTATTATTGAATTAGTGAATAACAATACAATATTGGATATTATTAGTGCGTATACTGTATAATAGGACTGTAGGAGACACACCAAACACACATTTATTGACTTTGTTTGTGTTACCGCGCCAAACAGAGCTACGTTACCTCTCTGTTTTATCAAATTATAGTTCAAATAATGTAGCCTCCAATTCAACATCTCTCATTCAATGCTCAACACCGCATTATCACCAATATCACCAATTCATTTTTTTAGGAGAAAAAAAAGGGGCGAAGGAGTGCAAACTAATAAAATATGGGTCATGTTATTAGAAGCGGGAGCACAGACATAGAAGCATTATCAGGAACTGTACAT
Organism: Fagopyrum tataricum; assembly: GCA_002319775.1. Classification (NCBI taxonomy): domain Eukaryota; kingdom Viridiplantae; phylum Streptophyta; class Magnoliopsida; order Caryophyllales; family Polygonaceae; genus Fagopyrum; species Fagopyrum tataricum. The sequence continues at coordinate 39,016,639 of CM008282.1, read as the reverse complement.
AAGTTCTAGTCTAGTACATCTTTTCTTTCCAAATATCATTAATCAAATACCCAAACCCACGAGGAACAAACGAGTACCGATTAAGCTCCCAATCAACCAAAGCATTTATCGTTTTGCAAAGAAAGCCCTTATAAAATATGGATATTAGAGAAATATGCACCCCTTCACATCAATATGTGTTTACTTCAAACTGCCGGTCAAGAAGAGATCAGTTAGAACTGACAAGGAAAGGATGCTGGCAAACACTGCATTCAATCGTCTCTGACCCTGATGAAGGAACTTGGACCTGCAACCAATTACCCAAAGCATAACTTTTAATCTCTTAAAGACACTCAACATTATCATTTTTTGTTTTTTTTAGTATAAAAACATAAAAGAGAAGAGGTAGAACCTGTAAATGAACAGTGCAAGTTGGGCAAGCAACTTCCCGCATATGTCCGCGGTCAGACGCGGAACCTACATGAGTAGGAATTTGCAAGAATGTCAATCAACTTCCAAAATCATTTGTATTTACTATTACACAAGCCTAATTTGTAATCGTATGAACAGACGATGGCACCAATGGACAACTAGAAGATCCAACTGGGTAGCAGTCAAACATTGCTGCATGATAAGTTGGGGCTTATTAAATGTATGGCTTTATTGCTCTTGGAATATGAGCATCTGTCTTGGTCTGGTGGGCCTATTGGTTTACTCCCCTCCTCCCTTTTTATTTGTCATTTGGGGATAAAGCATAGTAAACAAGACAAAAGCAAACTTGCATGAATACCCCTGAGCAATTACTAAATGCAACCCCCTTCATAGGCAGTTGAAAACTATAGGAGTATTTGACCATTGGGGAGTTGAAACACTATTTTGGGGAAATGTTTAGCATGCCAACAGGTTTAGATTCAAAACACAATACCAATTATAATTCTGTTATAAAACAAGGAAGTCAAGGTGCGGAGAGAGTTAATAGGCTTAAATAATGTATTGATACTGCTGCCAAAGCAGCAAATGATTTGGAATACAGTTCCCACTCAAAACACAAATGAAAAGGGGAGTACTCTTGGATCTATTATTTAACTACTATAAGAGGTTCACTATTTTCTTTTTTTTGGGAGGGGGAGATGACACCATTATTGTCCTATTTCTAGAGGTGGTTGGGGTGTTTTGTTTGAGAGAAAGGGGGCACGAGGTGATAGTGTTACCTGAAGATGCCTTGGCGTTTTTGTTCATCTCCTCCTGTAAAATTATAATTCATAAATAATTGTTAATATAAAAGAAACTGACATGCTTTTGATATATAATAAACCATATGAAGTCACAACTCACAGATTTGCTTTCTCCACCTACACATAAGCATCATTGATGATAAACCGTTCCACTGAGGGTAGAATCTAAAACATACCTTCAGCCTTTTAGCAAGGTCTTCGTGAGTACGAACATTACCACTCCTACGAACTGCCTCTTTAGCATTTGCTAGCCTTTGAGTCACCTCTGCCTGTAGAAGATTGGAAAAGAATGAGATGGCATTCACTTAAAAGGTGACAATAGTTTGCTATAGAAGAACATGCTAGTAGTGGATTAACTATTCTGACATGACTCAGCGGGGTCATATGGTAAGTGTCAAAAAAAATGGCTACAATTACAATTCGTAGAAAACACCGATACAAGCGGCGACAAAGAAGGCAAACTCACTACAAAAAACATCAAAATGTTTTTAAAGAACAATTATTAATTAATATATTAGATGAACCACAGGCGACTCAGGCTTTTAGCAAGTTGACTCCCTGGTAAATATAAGGTCCTCTGAGGACCAAAATGAGCATCAGGAACAGGAAAAAAACTCCAAACCCATGGTAACAATCTCCCAGTCGCATAGGGAGACATGTGTTGTCCTCAAAAAAAGAGTGATGAAGTCTAGACAATTAGAAATTGAAACAAGTAGCTAGAATGGTGGCAGAAATTGCAACAGAGTGAATTTTAGAGCTCAAACAGGGATGCTAAATTATTCGCCTGAGCATAAGCACATGAAATCCAACCAGAAGCAAAAATATAGAACCTATTCTGAAACATTAATCCAAGGCATAGTGCAAGTATAAAAGACATTTATACAACCATATATCAAGGGATTGGGGAAAATGAACTAATTGGCCCCCTCAAATGATCTAGTCTGGATTAGTAGTGCTACTATGCCAAAGCATTCATGGATTTTGCGATGTTAGGTTGAGTGGCAAGAAAAGAAAAGACAATGGGTTCTTCGCAACACTGGAGCAAGAGGAATCCAGAACAAGTTTCACCAAGAAAACTTATGGCACTTCACTTTGCTCTCCCATCTAAGACCTGGGATGATAGAATCCTACCTATCATGACGGTGATGATGATAGTATATTTATAAGAAGTTATCATGAACTCATAATTAGTTACTTATTCTCGCTTCCAAGTTCAATAAAAATGAAATGCTCTAGCCATAGAAGCTACCCTTTTACTAAGCAACATGCAGAAAGTACTACAAATTACGCCCTCAAGACATACCATGCAGCGATCACAAACACGGACTGGCTGAGCTTCCTCGTCATTGGTAAGAGGTGTTCTCCCTTGTGTACATTTGTCACAATATATTTCCCCACAGTTCCTGCAGTGATGCTGGAGACAAAATGGAAAAAAAAAATATTTAAAAAATACAGTAGAAGAGCCATCACTGAATAAATACATAACGTTGCACAACACAAATGCAAACCTTGCGCACAAAAGCATTGAAATTTGTGCCACAGGAAGTACATTTGTTGACTGCTTCATCAGGTATCTGCACAAAGCAACAGGGATCCATTTAAGCTTGCTATTTTCATTTTCAGTCTGCATGGTTCCTCAATCTTAAATGTTTTCCAAAGTTAGAGCAATGATGCTTAAAATGAGAACATTCTGATTTCTGTTATGCAGTATTATATATAATTCCATCTGAAAATGCCCTAGCCAACAAGTAGATATTCAGCAAATTCATAAAGCTGACAGTCTCACCCAATGATCTTTCTCCTCGTTGGGAGGTTTTATAAAGTTCATCCAGTCAGCAAGACCTTTCTTCTTCTCCATCTGCTGCTCAGAGCTCTTAGCATAGTCAGCCTCTTTTCTTTCACCAATCTCCTTGAGCTGTTTTGAGCAAAAAACAAAAATATGAGCAAAACAAACACTTCTGATTTTTACAGAACACCCCCTCTTTCTATTTATTCCGTACTTTTAATATGTTTTCAAGGATCGCCTAAATATATGGTTTTTTCAAGAATACACAAATTGAAATAACCCTCTCTGCCTTTTAGTATTAGATGAAAATGTGAAAGAGGTATAAAAATAAAAAAAATTAGTCTTTCTATATAAAATAAAACATGGTGAGTTTATGAAAAGGGGGCATAAGAGGGGTGATTTCCTGAACTTTATGACAGCAAACAAAAAGCATCCACAGCCTTATTTCATAACAATTGGCAATTCCTATATCCAAATACATTGTTCTTCATAATCTCTAAATATATGTTCGGTACGTATAGAGAAGGTAGCTGAACTATTTAAAGTTCTCTGCTCTTGGAAGTTGGAAAAAAACAAATAAGCTTAACAAAAACTGACAGTACCAAATAAGCTCTAATTAATTGTCATGCCAATTTCCAATGATAACCTAGTCAATATGCTGGTCAAATTGGCAAGCCACTAATTGCAGATTAAGGTAAGAAAGTGTCTTATGCAGAAGGTGAGGCAATAGTAAGCCCACCATTATCTAACTTATGACAATGATATCAAAAGCATTGTTTAACCATTTAAGTAACATTTGATCAGGATCGGACGATTTCTGAGAGTAAAGAGTATTGTCCTTAAGTAACCCAATCATCCGTTCAAACAGAACATTAATGATATTCTTCCGATTATCTATTCATTGAGGCTTTAAAACAGTCCTCAACTCTGCTTGTTTTTTTACTGATTCTAATCACATTCCTGTTTAGCTTTAGAGTTCTATTTTGCTTGCACAAGTACTGAAAATTCTTATATCAAAGTTACAACCAGCAACACAAGGCAAACAATTAGTAATTCTCTGGAGCTGTCACTGACTGCTAACTTCTTCAAATTCTTGAATATCTTCCGTGAACAAGAATAGCAGTACAAAGTTTTGAATTATAATCTTTAGTTATCTCGCTGGTGATGGGTTTCTAAAAGGAATAGCAGTACAAAGTCTCATGACACCAAGATAGATCAAAATATTGAAGTACAGGAGAAATAAATGTATAGCTTCAAATTGGACTTCTCACGGTAATTCTTTGCATCAGGGTGAGTAAGAAAAATCACATTCAACTTACTGACCTCACAAAACAAATCACAAAAATGCAGGCAAACTATTATAAGTGTTTCAAGAGGACTGTAATTCTTAATAAGACTGTACACAGCTGCACAGACACCACTCTAATCTAGGGTTAAAAAATATCCATAGATTTGAATGCATATAAACAAACCTGTACACTGGCAGCAGTCACTATATCAAGAATAGTATTTGTAGTATAGCTGTTTGATTTCAGCCTGATTCGTTTAGGTTCAAGATCAATAGGAGTTTTGGCCCAGAATGCAAAGATGTATGAATCAAGCACCTGCAAGTAATGTCATATCAGAAAGGTCACACTTAGAAGTAACGGCAATACGAAGTTGAGGATGCTTCGTTCAGCAAGCTTCAAAACAAACATCTGACCTCCCATCTTGACACAGTATCGAGTGAATATATTCTCAGTATTCTGCCTGTAGTAGGATCAAGCATTCGAATCCCATCCAAGCCAATCTGCAACACATCATAGGCTATTCAAAAGGGATACTTGCTACTGCTACAAATCAAGTCTCTTTTCCTTGTGAAGTTGTAAATAAAAGATTTTTCAGTTTTTATCAAAAGCATTTTGTTTCATTACTAACAAGTGATTAGAACTAAGAATAAGCATAATTTAATGTTCAAGAGACCTGACAAAGCACATCCATCTCGGTCTGTCCAAACCCTTCAGATAAGAGCTTAACCCTGAATTTCTGCACCCCACTCTTTGCATCCTCCTCAGTATCTGCTTTCGGGATTGCCTTCACTACCTTGGTAGGCACTCTCGATCCACCAAAGTCGTGTCCTTTTGACGAATTAATAGGTCTCCCATAATCATCAAACAACGTCTCAGACGAAGATCTCGAACCGGGGGTGCCCCTAGCGCCATAAGGCTCCACCTTGCCACCATCATACCGGTAAACCCCTTCATCACTGAACCCGTCTTGATTCAACCTCGAACCGTTCGCACCTTGATCCCCGTACCTACTAACACTTTCATCTGAATAACCACCCCAACGATTAATACTTGGCGCACTCTCATATGAACCCTCGTAATTGGGCACCGCAGAAGGAGCAGCGTATGATGGCGGAGCAAACGGAGCACCCGTATAGGAGGGATTCAGATTTTGAGCCGGGGTAGGGTTGAGAGGAGCGTAATTGAGAGCAGCCTGATTCTGATCATACGGGGCGTACGGTGGCTGGCTCTGATCATAGGGATATTGCAAACCAGATGGAGGTATAGGATTTGAACTGGGGACATGATCTGAACTGTGCGGATACGGAGGGTATCCAGAAGAATAGTTCTGGTGATCAGAGGGTGCGGGGACGCCAGAGACTGGTGGAGCAGAGGCGTAGGAGGCCGCGGAGGGCCAGGAGCCGTGGGAATTGGGATCGATCGGATTGGGGTTAGGGGTAGGGTTGTGCAAAGGAGGTTGGTAGAATTGGTAGTAGGGATTGCTCGTGTCGCCTTGTTGCATCGTGGAAATAAATCAAACAAATTCCTTCTTTTGTGAGGCTTTGTTGGATCGCAATTGAAATTCGATGAATCGGTGGATCACGAGTTGCAGGGTTGGGGTTCGATTGATGAGGAAGAAAGAATAATCGACGAGTGGGGAATGGGCAGGAGAGAGATGGTTGATTGGGGAGGTGAGGTGGATTTGTTCTCAATCAACAACCGCCACCGCCAGCGGACCCTTGACTTTACCCTTTAGCGTATGGACCGGGCTTCCTCAATGGACAGGTGATGCTTCGTAATTCTCCTGTAATATTTTTTGGGGGTTTTCTCTTATTGTTATTATAAGTTTTGAAATTTTTTTCATGGTATATAAAGGCCTATTTGATATTGTATTTTTGGGAACTTATTTAGATTTTTTTATACTCGATTGTTGGAGATAGAATTTTTGAGCTATTGAAGATAGAATTGTTTTTTTTTTATAACAAAATTTTTAAAACTAATCTTGAAAAAATAAAGATTCTAGGAGATTGTTTATTTCCATGTCTTTCATACCTTAATAATCTATCTCAATAAACTTATACCAAACACCCAAAAGAAAAAACAATCTTGAAAAATGAAGATTTTAGGGAATTGTTTACTTTGGTTGTCTTTCATACCCTAATAATCTATCTCAATAAACCAATATCAAACACCCAAAAGCAACAAAATTTATCAATCCCTAATAATCTCCATCTACAAGAATCCCTAATAATCCAAACAATCTCCATCCCAAAAAATCCCGAACAATCTTCATTCTTAATAAATTACATTAAAATTTATTATAAAATAGTTTAAAAGTCAGAAAAATAAATTTAAATTAATTATGATCTCATTAAATTTTAAACAAAAAAATTTATAATATAAGTATTTTATAGATTTTTTAATTTAAAAAAGTAAATTAAAGATTTCTTTTTTGAAATAAAATTAAATAAATAAATTTTTTATTTGCGATTAAAATAAAATGTATAAATTAAATTTAAAATAATATATCTCTTAAAATTTTTTCTAAGTCTCTAGAAATTTAAAAATATGGTAAATATTTTTTTGTGAAGTTAATTTTTTATAATTTATTTTAATTCGAAAATTAAATTATATTTTTATGTTTAACTTTTATTTTTTAGTTTATAATATAATTTTCCATACTCTTAAATTTTAAAACAAAAACATAATTTTTTTAAAATTTTCGAACTAAAATAAATTATATTAAATTAAATTCAAAAATAAATAAAATTTTACTATGTTTTTAAAAATTCTAGACTCATAAAAAAATTTAAAAATTGTTTTGAATTTAAATTTATATATTTTATTTAAATCAAAATAAATAAATAAAAATATTATAATTTTAATTCAAAATATAAAAATTATCTTTAATTCGAAAAATAAAAATTATATATAAAAACTAATTGAGAAAAATGAGGGACTAAGGCTTTTTTGGTTTTATAGATATCAAGTAGTCTCTCCTCATTTTTCGAATTAAAAAAGCCTATGCCATTTTGTAGTTTCCTTATTTTAACAAGGGTAGGGTCGGTATTTTAGCTTTTTAAAACGAAAAAAAATAAAAATAAAAAACCCTAAAATTTGTGTTCTCCTCTTCTCCCGATCTTTCCCCTTCTCGGCACTGAAATCTCGTTCCTCTCCTCACCTTCTTCTTCATCAACGAAGGCGATCTACGCTTCATCTTCTCCCCTCTTACTTTGTTTTCTTCTCTCTCTCCAAACTATTTCTCGATTCTCTAAGATTTGATTTCATTACTATTCGAATCTTCCGAATCGTGTAGGGCGATTAGGGTTTCCGGAATTGGTTGTTGCGCTGAGGATAGTAGATATGTGGCCACCGTCATCTTACCGACATGGAGCTGGACGAGTGCGAGGAGACTACACTGCATGATGATTGTCCAGTGATCAACTCAAGAAGGAGAGCGCCAAACTTGGGGATTAGGTTTCTATTTGGCTGGGCAGAACCTGAAGGTTGCAATGTAACAAATTGTATAATACTGAGAACAAAGGTATAAAATGTTTACCACATCTTAGTTCTTTGCCGATTGAAAGGAAGTTTTACCTTCTTAATTTGACAAGGGGAATTTTGATGGGCAATTTACTGGACAGAGAAGGGTAATATCGGAGAGCTGTTGCAAAAGATGAGCAGCAGACTTTCAGATTTGAGTTAGCAAGGAATTGGCTTTCGGCAATACGAGAGATCATATATGTCACCTTGGTTGTAAAATTCTCGTCGAGTATAATATCACTTGAACTGATGGACACATGATAGACTGGAGGATCACAAAATAAACGCAAATATTCCTGTAAACCATGAAATATTTTCCATTATTTAGTCTTAATTATAGAATTGTGTCAGCTTCGAGGTCCTTCAGGATATGAAGGAAGTTAAACTAATAAAAGTGATTGACCAAAAGGTCCAAAATACTATCATGGCTCAAAAACAACAAATGAAGGGACAATACTGATTTAAGCTTACCAATGCAGCTGCTACCCCTAAAGCAATCTGTAATCTTTTCTTCCAGTTCAATGGAGTCTTTAAAGGATCTACAAACAATAGTTTTGTTTAAAATTTAGAGTTCTGCTTCCAATTTGAGTTGGCATTAGCATATCAAACTTCTATTGTTTCGTTACCGTTCAAATGTTGCTTCAAGCTTAGACTTGTGTATCTCAATTGTGCTTGAACTTGTGTATCTCGATTGTGCTTGAACTTGTGTAACTCGAATGGGCTTGTGTAACTCGATTGATCTTAGACTTGTGTAATTTTGACTTTTGTAAACAACGGAAGTGTGTATTTGAAGCTTAGACTTGTGTAACTTGACCTTGTATAAACGACATACTTTTGTAAACAACGGAAGTGTTTTCTATTTGAAATTGTGTATCAATATTGTGTATTAACATTCGGTTTTAAGTATAACATTACAAAAAACAATAATGGAATACACAAGTCCAATTGGTATAAGGGAGGAAGGGTCTCTCATCTAGAGTTCGAAACCCAATAACTATAAGATTTATTAATATTTTGTATCGGGCCCTGTCCGAAGCTTGTGTATTGGGCGTAACCTTTATTAAAACAATTGGGCTTTCATTAAACCAATTGAGTTTGAGCTTTTATTAAAACACTTGATCCTTCGTTAAAACAATTGGGCTTGGACTTTTATTAAAACACTTGGGCTTTCATTATAAAATTATTGGGTTTGGGCTTTTATCAAAACACTTGGGCCTTTATTAAACTAATTGGGTTTGGGCTCTAATAATTTCATATTCCTAATTTGCCATTTCATTTAATCTTTAAAGAAATGGGGCCTAATTTGTCCATTGATATGAAAAGGAGCCTACTTCGTGCTCATTACTTCCCCTTTTGATGAGGTACTTTCAAGTGATTGAGTTAGGACTTTCAAAGTTGTGTCAGAAGATTGAAGAGGTGAAAACGAAAGTGACTTAGCTTGAGCGCCAAGGAGCATAGTCTCCCATTTCACCCAAACTAATTCGATTATAAATTTATTAGTTTTAAATTTAATGAAGTCATAATTAGTTTTAAATTTATTTTTATAATTTTTTATTATTTTATAAGGAATTTTTAATGTAATATATTAAGAATTTGTATAAAGAGGAAACAAGTAAAACCTTGAGGGTACCAAGAAGAATTTTGAAACTTGGTGGATATCAAGAGGAAAAGTCTAAACCTTGAGGGCATCAAGAGGAAAAACTCATATATTTTTTTATTGCTAGATATGGGTAATTTGAAGAGGTCCGATCCGTCGATCAGATCATATTCGAAAAATACATTAATCCGGTCCGAAAACTCCATATTTTTATACCCGTTTTGATCTGGTCTGAATCTGATCCAGGATATATTTTTGGATCAGATATGTATCAGGATCTTAGTCATCCGGATATTCGTGGATACTTGGATTAAAAAACGGATATACGTTTTTCTACTTTTAGTCGTTATGGATGCCTCCAAAACCATTAAGGTCGTCGTTGATACTACTAGACTTGCTAATGAAGCCAACAATCCTCGGACTTTGGTCTTTACATGATGTTTCCTAGTTCGATTCAATCACTCGATCAAAACTTCTTATATAACATATGTGCGACATCTTTTCATGTTTTGGTTTTTTAGAGTGTCTTTTAATTTGCTTGTGGCTTCTTACACCCATGCATCTTTGCCTCTCTACATGTGATTTCATTTCCATGTATTGCATCTATAACATACATTGACATGTGGTTGTGATTTGGTTTTGTTTCTTTTGCTTTTTTGTAGCTGCTTTATTTCTAAATCTTATTTTTCGGTTTCTTTGGGTTAAAATTTACCTTGCCGTGATGCTTTTACATCTTGTTTTGGCCGGTTTTGTAAAAGAACAAAAAAAAATATTTGTGTTGTTTTATGTTCGTGCATGTTCCATTTTATGTTGAATCATGATATTAGACGCTACAACCTACATACCATAAGCTTTTACTATTTAATAGTGTTTTAAATTTGTTAAGCGTGCGTATATATTACATTTATTTTCTAGTCTCATGTTCATATATCGGTCTCTTGCATGGTTAATTTGGGTTTTTTTACATTTATTTTTTAGTCTCGTGTTCATATATGTGTGACATACACTTCTTTGCTATGGTAAATGGTTGTCGTTTGCTATGATCTTTCTTTTTAGACTTCCACATCTTCTTTGGCCCATTCGTCACCTTCACACTCAATTGGGTTGGTCAAAACAGCCCGTCTATCAAGTTGACAATATGTGTGTTTACATTTGGCGTGTATATGTTTTGTAGTTGTAGCTACCCTATTTTTCATCTCGCTTGACATGGTTCTTCTTTTTTCCTTTTCTTTTTTCTTTTTTTTGCATAGAATTCCCCTTCCATGCCTCCTTTCTACAACTACTAGGCATTTCAAATGTGCTTTATTTGTACAACTATATCTTTTTATGGTTTTTAAGTTGTTTTCCGTATTTTTTATTTTCCTTTTATTGTGCTTCTTTCATGCGTTGTTGCTTTGACGATACTAGTTCCGTGTGGTGTTGGTCATTATTACTTGTATTATTGTATTATGTTGTCTTTGTGTCTATGATTGTTTGGTTAGATTTTTCCACTTTCAAGGATTATGTTGGTTATGTTAAGTTCATAAAATAGAGTTAATTAGGATGCATACTTTGTGCTCTTGTCATCCGTAATTGAAAACAATCTCACTTATGCATCTGTATTGTTTGCTACCATCAACATGCTAAAACATAGTTGATAAACCGGTATTGTAGCTTGACCAATGTGCTTGCCTTGTGTCTTAATTTTGTCCGATTTACTTCGTGTTATTGTAACATATGTGCGTTACAACATCCAAATTGCTTTTCAATTCAAAGCTCTTGTTATATTGCCTAGTTTTATGCAAAAACATGTACACCAATAATACTCCAGTGGCCTTTACTTGGTTTTGTTTTTGCCTAGTTGTTCGGCAAGTTTACTCCTAACACCTTTATTTGTAATTATCCCACTTAGTGTATGGTGTACTCTGTGTTGTGGACACATGGGGTATGTTTGATTGGCAAATGAAAAACACTAGTGTTAGTGTTTACTAGTGTTTTTTGGAAGGATTTTTAGGAAACATTAGTGTTAGTGTTTTATAAACATTAATGAGTGTTTGGTTGGACCCACAACTTACCATAGTGTTTCTCCTTATCATGTACATAACACGTGAGTAAAGACGATGTATGCAACTCCATCTCCTCGCCATTATCGGCTCCAACGTCTCAGCCCGAACAAAAGGTTCTCTGAATTTATCAAATTCAGAACCTAATAAGTTGCTTGGAGGATTGAAGTGATGAAACAAGGACACGGAGGGATTAAGAAAAATTCAAATGAAATCTATATAATATAGTTATGGGTTAAATTGAATTCATCAATTACAATATTTAGAGAAAGTTCACATACAAACAAGCTTAAAGATGAAAACCCTAATTTGCAAAGAATTCAATTTATCAAATTCAGAACCTAATTTGATGTTTACAACCACAACGAAAACTAGGGTTTAGGCTAATCGGAACGTTTAACAGCAACCAAACAAACAATGAGAGTTAACAATAAAAAAGAGAATTCAGTCACTGTAATTCTATTTGAATAAACTGAAGATGTGTTATGTGGGGAAAGCAACCAAGATCTTCATCTTCATAGTCACAACTCTTGTTGTAATTGGCCTTATTTTAGGCTTCAACATGTTCAAACAAGTTGTTCATCGACCTCACAATCGCTTCGGCGGTCTATGCCATTCTTTAACTCCGTAGTACCCGAACCCGATTCCGGCAATAACGTCGCGACCTACTTCGTCGAAACCCTAGCTCATTGGATCTACTTCGATGGAAATGGATGATTGACGGTGAAAATGCAAACGAATGAGAAAGTTCTCGTGTTTCTCATGTGAGAAGAGAGAACGGTCATGTTTGTTTAGGTGAGAGAAGATTATTTAAATACCTTATTCAACGCGTAATTATGAAAAAATAGGGGCAATAACGTCTTTTGTATAAGAAACACTAGTGTTTGGAGAAGAAACCCTTGCTCTCACCAGTGTTTCAAAAACACTTCCAAAAACACTAATCACTAGTGTTTCCGGGCTTGCCAAACTCTAGTCACTAGTGTTATCTTGCCAAACACTCATAAACACCAGTGTAAATAATGTCATGTCGAACACAATCATAGTGTTGCTTTTATATCACCTTACACATTCATTTTTGGGTTGAAACGCATGACCTTTCCGTTAATAACATATGTGTTTATGCATGTGGGGTGATACAATTATGCTTTTTGTCATCTAGTTTTTTTCTTTTTGGGTTTTTGGTTTCTGTACTAACGTGTAAAATTCCAATCCACATGTTACTCAATAGCTTTATTATATGTATGTTTATGCTCTCTCGTGTGTATTTCTCTTCACTTTTGCTTGTCTTGTTCTTCTTTATGTTACAACTTCAGTAACTTGCTTAGTCTAATGTTTATCTTTATTCTTCATTCATACAACATATATTTTATGTTTTTCTTGTTTACCCGTTTGTAGATTACTGGTTATACCTTTTCTTTACTACGTGTTCACCTTTTGGGCTTAAATGCATGGACTTTCTGTGTATAACTCTTGTTTCTATGCCTGGATTATACCACTATGTTTTATGTCTTCCACTTTTTCTGTTATTTGGGGTTTTGGCTTTCTGTACTACAATGTAAACTTCTCGTCTGCACGTTGCCGCTTGTAACACCCCAAATCCGCGGGACTCGGACCGCTACGGGCGAGACCTCACAATGGGTCCCGATCCTTAGCCTGACAACAATTTCACCGGATCTTTCAACATGGCACAAATAAAGGCAAAACTCAAAACGTTTTAATGTATGCGGAAACCGAAAGTAAGAAGTACAAAGTGGAAACTCAGCCGAGTCCTCAAAACGATAGAACCTCAATACGAAAGTCTATACATGCAACAACATCCAACTAGCGACATAAACAACATAAACCCAAAAACCGTCCCCGTCCTATAATGTACGGAGACCCCGGCTGTCCACTCCTCCACCTCACTCGGCGGCGTCCTTAACCTGCAAGTCATCTACAACCACGGTTTAAACCCGTTAGCTAACATTCTAAGCATTAGAATAACGGTGAAGGCACAAACACATACATATCACATAACATAAAACACGCAAGTCCCGTTTATTATCTTTTTATAACTTAGTCATATCCCGTTCTAATTCAACTTCGGTTGTGACACGAGACCCCAATGGTCTCGCCTCGGTCCCTACTTACCGAAAAATAATGGTACGGATGCATCCGCCCATCTAACCCGCCGGGCTAGTCGCCGAGAATCCCCTAGACCTCACTATGGGCTATGCAGTATTGTCACCGCCCGTTATCATACACTTGGGCCAAAATTACATATAAGGTCGGTGGTCCTATTTACCGGTTTAATAGTTATAACAAGTACATAAACACACACCACCAAACACACATCATGCTAATACGTAAAATACGAGCTAAGTAAGTCCGGAGACTTACCTCGTCACCAAACCCATGTCAACCACACTCTTGCTTCCTTAAGGAGGAAACCCACAACCTGCTCACAAGAGATATGCATATCAATACATACTCATACTCAAGAAGTCTTAGACTTCACTCTAGTGATCTATGCAAGATCACCTAACCCTCAAACTAGGAATGCATCCTAGGTACCAAGTACTCATCACACTCTCAACATATGCAACAGCCTACAACAGTCCATAATTCCACAAGAGTAATCCTCAACCAAAGAGGCACAAGCTAACCTAGAAGGTCCAAGCTACTCTAGATCCATCCTAGGCATGCTACTAACATGATCCAACATCAATACTAAGGAAGGAACGAAGAGGAAAGGAGAGGAGGAACCTACTGTCGAAGAAACGCAATCGCGGAGTCAAGCTGGCGCCCCGGCGGAGCAGGAGCCGCCCTTGCGGAACTAGAGGCCGCCCCCTGCGGCGCTGCCGGCCGCACCCGCGGCGGAAGGGAGCCGCCCCCTGCGGCGTTGCCGGCCGCACCCGCGGCGGTCTTGTCCTGGAGCCGGAATCCGCCGACGCCCCCACGGCCATGCCGAGCCGCACCCGCGGCGGTGCTGGTCCGTGAGTCTGCCGCCGCCCCCGCGGCCATGCCAAGCCGCACCCGCGGCGGTGCCTTGCCGCACCCGCGGCTGTGCTGAGCCGCCCCCGCGGCCTGCCACGCCCGCGGCGTGATGGTCTGCCCCCACGGTCGTGTTGTAGAATGTCGTCTTCTTCGTCTTCGATCGTGGCTTCTTGGCTCCAAAGTCTTTCTTCTCTTGTTGGATCTTCTCCAAACACCCACCACAGGTCTTAGGCACCTCTCCTCGACCTAATCGAGCTAAGAACCTAGACATGCAAAGAGTTGAGTAAAAACCTCTCAAAAGCTTCATCCATGGCAATGGATGAAGGAGGGAAGAAGAGAGGGATGATCAGCCATGGGGAAGAAGGAAGGAAGGAAGGAGAGAAGCTTACCACTCCAGATCTGTAGTTCCCTTGCTGCAGTCCACACATGCAAGCTTCAAGCAACAATGGGGAAGAGAAGAGGAGAAGAGAGGGAGTGTGGAAGAGTGGAAGTGATGTCTAACGTGAAAGTGAAGGAAGGAGAGAGAGGGAGGGGGACAAGGGCTGCAAAGTCTTGAGGGGACAACAATTGTCTTGTCCTTTTTGTCCGGAACGAGGGGTCGGAAATGACCCCTTGTTACTTCGACTCGGAACGAAAGGTCGGAACGCGGGAAAAAAAAGAAGAAAAAAAAGAGGAAAAAACGACGAGTCGGCTCGGGATTTTCTTAGGAATAAATCCCGGCTCTCGGCATCTCGGGATTACGGGATAACTACAAGGTGCTCCAAGTCCGGAATTAAATTAATAAAATTCCGGCGTTACACCGCTTTCCTCTCTTGTATATATGAGTGGGCTCTCATGTCCATTGCTCTTCATTTTTGCTTACCGTGTTCTTTCATCATGTTACAACTACATATGATTGGCTAGTCTAAAGTTTATCTTTCATGCTTTGTTCATACACCTTAGATTTTGTGGTTGGTTCCTTGTTTGACATGTGTGTAGTAACATATTTGTTTCTCGCAATAATTTTTTTAGAATTATTCTCAGATATAGAAAGTTAAGAATGTTACATATCTTACGGCCAACAAATTACACTATAAAATGGTAGAATCTTTTGGAACGGAGTTGTTCGTACTTTACTACTTTCATTTATGCCTTTTCTTATTTCTCCTCGTTTCCTATCTTCTCCGGTAGCGATATTACATTATCTCCACTCAAGTTAGTTTTTATTTTGATTTTTAAGTCCCTTTAATTTATTGTTGTAGATAGAATATTTTTATAAACTCGCATATCGGTGCACATATTGATGCAATATGACCATTCTTTTGCTAGCTCTTTCCCCTTCCTTGGAGGTCCTTTTCCACAATATTATATTTACCAACACTTCATACCTTTAGTTTTACTAAAGTTGGATTATTCCAAAACAGTTTCTCCTAAGAAATCTATCGCTAAACACTAGGAATTTTACTCTAAAGGTTAAGGTTATCTAGAAGGACAAAGAAAAGTGCGATCCGGAAAAGAAATCTTTCTAGGTTCTATATTTCAAAGATGAAAAGATCAACACTTGATAAAGACGCATTATTGCCGATTATTGCTTCATTAAGTATCTGGAAAACATATTGTTTTATTAACGAGATCAACAATCCAAATGTCAAATTGGACTCACCTTATTCACAAACACAAATGCTTAAAAATCATATCTACAGTCTACTTTTTGAATTCTACTACAATTAGCAACATACCTCGCACAATTAGCAACATACCTCGCACAATTGCACTACATCTCCTCACTACAAATTTGGTTAGTGTTGTAAATGTTATCAAATTTTGTTCCTTTCTCAAATTTCAGCCACTCTATTTTTATTTGGATTTACCCTACATCGTTTTAGTTTTACATGTAAGTTGCACATACATAGTTGGTGGTGTTCTCCATGTGGAGCATGTGCGGCAAGTTACTACCCGTGACTGCAAGATTGCCGATGTATGTAATTTATTTGTCATGGACAATTGGTGAGTTTGTAAAGCACTAGCTTTTACTCGTCGCGTCATTAGTTTCCTTTCCCAGTCATTCAGTTTGCTAACTAGGTCGTTTATGGGTATGACAATGAAGGAGAACCTATGTGTGTGTCTGCATGAAATGTTCTTACTAATGACATGTGGAAGAAACTGTTAGATTGCTTAGCCACTAAACCCATAATTGGACCATCATCCGTTAAGACTAGCATGTTTAAAGGTGAGTTCTTTGTTATTTTATTATTTAATTGCTAACACGCCGCTGAAACACATGCATATCATGTAATTGTTAGATACTTATAACTCAATTTTGTAATTGATATTTCTATAGGATTCACGTTGTCCATCATACCATGCTCGCAATTGTTCCTCGACCCCAAGGGGTCTTACGCTGATCTTGTGAGGGCTTGGTATGCCCCCTTTCTTATCCTTTCAAAATTGACTTGTCCTTCCTCTTTTCTACAATATACAAGCTTTTACTTGTGTTTAATATACAATATATGAAAGGTACAAAAACAACGTGGAATTAGAGGAAACAAAGAAACTTACTTTCCAATAGAATGTGGTGCCGTTTTATCTCGCCGAGCTAACTAATATAAGATAATTGTAAGCAATGAAGGTACACCCTTGAATATACATATGTAAAATAACTTAGTTAAGACGTTTACTTTTTGGATAAATGTTGTACTGAATTTTCCATTTCGTACGTTGTGTCCTCACAAGCTTCCTTGGGGTTGGACACCCACCTAATTAAAATTCATGTTTACATAAAAAATATGACATTGAGCGCTTTAAGAACTACCATGTGATGTGCTTTATGTGGGACAACATGTCTTGATATCAAATTAAAGGGGTGAATTACACCTCCTACCTAGAGCTGTCAAAAGTTGGCCCGACCCGTGAACCCGACCCAACGAACCCGACCTGGCCCCAAAAATTTTGAAAAAGAAAATCCCCGGAACCGACCCGCTTGAACCCGATTTAACCCGAAGGAATTTTTGACTCGAAGTAACCCGACCCGAATGACCCGATTACCCAAATGACCCGACCCGAACAACCCGATAGCCCAAAGTAACCCGACCCGAATGAACCGATAGCCCGAAGTAACCCGACCCAAAGTAACCCGACCCGTATGACCCGATAGCCCGAAGTAACCCGGCCCGAAGTAACCTTACCCAAAGTAACCCGATGTTTACAATTATAATGTATGTGGATATCCGATTATGCTTTTTGAAAGTATAATTTCTTCGGGTATCCGAATGTTTACAATTATACTTTTTGAAAATTTAACTACGTGTCGCGTAATAACTATAATTTTTAGGAATAGACATATTAAAGATAACTATAATATAAGTCTATAACTACATATTACATAATACATACAAAAAATTATCTTTAACTTATGGTTTAGAATCTTTAGATACCATATTTTCAAATATGGAAAAAATAGATCGACCGAATTCCACGGATTATTATCCAATTCGGCAAAAGATGATAGATTTTATTTTACATTTTATAACAAATAAAATAGGAAAAGCATATATGGATCAAATGGATTGATTAGTCGGTCAAGTTAGATATTTTGATCAAACGGATCAGTCGGATATTCATATCCGGTTAAATTCATATTCAATCAAACAGATCGGGCTAAACCCATTCCGATTAATTGATTAAACATCTATGTGATAATAACCCGATCTGACTAAAGTCGTTTTTAGATACCATATTTCAGAATATGGATCAAATAGATCAATCGTATTCCACAAATTATTATCCGATTCGGCAAAAGATGATAGACTTTATTTTACATTTTATAAAAAAGAAAATAGGAAAAAGATATATGGATCAAATGGATTGATTAGTGGGTCACATTAGATATTTTGATCAAACAGATCAGTCGGATATCTATATCCAGTTAAATTCATATGCAATCAAACAGATCAGGCTAAAACCATTCCGATCAATTGATTAAACATCTATGTGGATAATTACCCGATCCGACTAAAGTCGTTTTTAGATACCATATTTAGAATATGGATCAAATAGATCAACCGTATTCCACAAATTATTATCCGATTCGGCAAAAGATGATAAATTTTATTTTACATTTTATAACAAACAAAATAGGAAAAGCATATATGGATCAAATGGATTGATTAGTTGGTCAGGTTAGATATTTTGATCAAGCGGATCAGTCGGATATCCATATCCGGTTATATTCATATGCAATCAAACAGATCGGGCTAAAAATATTTCGATCAATTGATTAAACATCTATGTGGATATCCAATCCGACTAAAGTAGTTTTTAGGTACCATATTTTTGAATATGGATCAAATAGATCGACCAAATTTCACGGATTATTATCCGATTCAACAAAAGATAATAGATCTTATTTTACATTTATAACAAATAAAATAGGAAAAGCATATACGGATCAAATGGATTGATTAGTCGGCTAGATTAGATATTTTGATCAAACGGATCAATCGGATATCCATATCCGGTTATATTCATATGAAATCAAACAGATCGGGTTAAAACATTCCGATCAATTGATTAAACATCTATGTGGATAATTACCCAATCCGACTAAAGTAGTTTTTAGGTACCATATTTTTGAATATGGATCAAATAGATCGACCAAATTCCACGGATTATTATCCCATTTAACAAAAGATGATAGATTTTATTTTACATTTTATAGAAAACAAAATAGGAAAAGCATATATGGATATAATGGATCAAATGGATTGATTAGTCGGTCAGATTAGATATTTTGATCAAACGGATCAGTCGGATATCCATATCCAGTTAAATTCATATTCAATCAAACACATCGGGTTAAAATCATTCAGATCAAATTTTTATGTGGATAATGATCCGATCCGACTAAATTCGTTTTTAGATACCATATTTTCGAATATGGATCAAATAGATCGATTGAATTCCACGGATTATTATCCGATTCGGCAAATCATTATTGTTATTATTATTTATTACGCATGTCTTTAATTTACTATTACATTTTTGTAAATAAAATGCACACTAATACAACATCAAAACGATTCAAAAGTCTAAAACAATTTAACAATACAACTTTTATTTCATCTTTTATCAAATTAATATCTTCGTATAAATTTTAGAATAAATTACACAAACCCGAATATAAATTGACTTGAATCAAGATGTTAGGCAACCCGATCCGGTTTCAACCGAACCCGAACATAATTTGACCCGAATGAAGATGTTACGCAAACCGATCTGGTTTCAACCCAACCCAAACATAAAAATGATCCGACTCCAACCCGATTGACCCGTATTAACCCGAACAATTAATACCTGACCCAAACCGGCCCGACCCGAAACAAACCGATAAAAATGAGATCTTGTTTTAACCCGACCCGTTTCAACCCGTGCCTGTTATGACCGACCCGATTCCGACCCGTCCCGTTATCACCCGGGAACCGATACTACCCGGTAACCCGTTTCAACCCGAACAAACGATACCCGACCCAAACCGACCCGACCCGAAACAACCCGATTAATAACCAAGCCTTTTTTAACCCGACCTGTTTCAACCCAGGCTTGTTAGGACCCGACCCAAACCCGACCCGTTGGCCCCGTTTGACACCTCTACTCCTACCCCAAATCAGCTAAGCCTCTTCCAAAGTTAGTAAATTCTTTGAAATTTGCATACATGGAACTTGTTTTATCTATAGGCAACTAACGACATTATTATTTTTTGTTTCAAGGTATACTTCAATCTAAAAGCAACGGACGGTACCAAAGCTATTGACTTAGTCGCTCATACTATGCACGCTGAGAAGATTTTAAGTATCAAGGTTGCTATACTTCAGTTTATACCAAAGGAGGTAATTACCAGAAATTAGAATATCTGATTTCGAATTGGTATACTTTTGTGCCATGCAATCTTTAATGTTTTTAGGAGTTGTTGTATTTTAAAATATCTTAGGAAACAAGGACTTGTAGAGATCTGATTTTATAATTTGCACATGCGTTTACCTATAGCATTATTTGTTAGGCATTTATGTTTAAAAGCATATGTTATATCATGCTTATTTGTAATTTAACCTCTTAAACCGGTACAGAAAATTACTACTAAACAGACAAGCCAATTAAGGTAGACGCCATATAAAGAAAATTGAAATGTGAAATGTCGTCCTTTTCTTAAGCCACATATATGTTATAGTTGTGTGTTCCCTTTTAACCTATGTTTTCTTGCTTTATGCGTTTACTTATGTGCATGTGGTGTTAGTTGTTTATTGGATCATTATGGTAGCCCTAAACTTTTGTAAACCTAGGTTCGCACCATGTTTTCTTTATGCAATACATTTTTGTAAGAATCACTTAGACGCTCTACAACCGGTAGCTTATTTGAAATCTTTTCAAAGAACAACCCCTAAACCGGCAATGTTATACTTACCGGTTTTTGTAGTTTTCATAGAATTTTCTCTTAGAATGATTTATCCTACTAAACATAGAATGTTATGATATGTTCAACTAATCTTTTCTTGTTTTAAACGCATGCCTTTGTCGTTTGAATATCTTACATGAGCTGACATCTTTCTCCGAGAAAACAACGGGATGTTGAGTCAATAGGGTGCACATTTATTGTCATTCCTTCACAAAATATGCTCCTTCAACACAATTTTATCAAGTGGATTTTGAAGGAGGTTGTGGATGAATAGACTGCAAATGATATTGATTTGCTTTTTTGTGTTATGTACCCGAAATACAAGGATTCCATATAGCCATCAACACTCGGGATGTTTTCTCTTTTTACTCCGGACAACAATAGTACTTATATTAGTCATTTGGTGACGTACTACTCAAGCATCATTTTCCGTGCTACATTTTTTTGTCTAGCATTTCCGGGTTACTTGTTGGCTTGTCGATGCCATGGTAACACGTTTTTGGATATGTTGTTGTTGTCTCTCAATGTACAAGCCTAATTTTTTGCTATATACTAGTCATACTAGGTGTCCTTTGTACATGTTGCTTGCCTATAAACATTCTCGACTAATGATATTGTCTACTTATGTTTCATGTAATGCCGGTGTACATTATGTGGCCGAATAAAAACAATCGGATTGGTAATTAAGTTGTTGTTTAATGTGATGCATATTTATGAATCAAACATGATTAGCTTGCAATATCGATCATATATATCAATACATACTTTCAATTTGTGATATGCATGTAATTAAAATAACTCTTATTTGTGTTATATAGAAATTTTGCAGCCATTTTGCACTACTTTACATATTAGCTTTGAACTTGTTAGGCCACCTTACTGCTTTATTTACATCCATGAAAAATGCTTGTGCTATATTTTGGCGAGATACTTTTGATCTCTTTCCAGGTACACCGACTATGATCCGATTAAACGCTCATCTAGAACGTCTATATTCACTAGGCATATGGTTGATTAGAATCACAATAACAAAACTGACATCCTTTCTATACAAGCAACCTATGATAAACGCTAACACCTACTATGTTTTGTCATTCATGCCGCATAGTTTTGCATTGTGTCCAATGAATGTCATTTGGTGTTTATAGACTGCCTCGTATGCTTTAACATGTATTGTTAATGTGTTATGTTTCTTTTTCCACACATGAGGTCCTTCGCTATTTCTCAAATACTTGATGGTTTTGTTGTCTTCCTACATGCGTCTTTGACACCACCATTAGGTGTAACCGTTACCTACAACATTCCTTTATAATGCGGTGTAGGTATTACCAATTGACAATATTGTCGCACATGTAGCACACTTCAATTATGTTTTCTTCCCTACATGGAAATTGTTCATGTAAGCAACCAAATGCGAGTGCACATCCTCATGCGGCTTTTGAAAACACACATGCTCTTTAGCTAGATCGATGCAACGTCTTCTAATAAAAGTACATATATGAGTAAGTGCGTTCTTCTTGAGCCTCTACATATAGCTCTTAGTATGGACCACGTAGAAAACACACGCCTTACACTCTCCACTTGCCGTTATTATGGCGTAGTAAAGTTTGTTTCAATTCTCAATTCTATGTTGCTGTAACGACAAGATAAAACACGCTTCCAAATTTCTTTTTATTGAGCTTGTTCAATTATTTACAATGAGAGATGAACTTTAAAAAGGAAATATACGTTTCCTACTACAAGGGAAGATATATCAATTTTTACCCCCTTGTTACCCTCTAAAAATGACCCGCGTCACTTGCAAATATATTGTTACGTTGGTGTTGTTGAATTCGATCAATAAATGGAAACTTTTGAGTCGTTGAAACCAATTATAATTTCAACGTTAATGCTTGTAATGGACAAGATCCTTCTGCACACTTTTTTCGGCTTCTTCGTGGCTTACGCGTATATCGCTTATATCGAGGCTTACCGAAAAAAAGATATGAAAGCCATTAGTCCATTATAGACGGAAGTACCTTCTAGATCTCACTGAGTGAGGACCCACTAACTCGAGGATCATTTTTCCGCACCCATCCCATTATCCCGACCCCTACCCGATCTACACCCATCATTTTTCTTGGCCTACTACCGAGAAAACGAGGGTTACTATAACGGAAATGATAACAACTCAAACAAAGAATTTACAACACACCAACATATGATGAAGTTGTTGCAATACTCATCGAAGGAAGTGGTCGTGGCCAAATTTACTCTCCCCACTTATTGGTCTTTGGGAAAGAAGATGTTGAACACCGAGTCCTACACTATTATGGATGCTAATACCCATTACTCTTCCCATATGGTGAACCGGACTAGCATCAAGAATTGAAAAGGTTTTCACACACCGACGACAAAACATGAAGATGACCTTACATTTTCGATAACTCGTTACCTTGTTCAAACACTCACATTAAGTGTACCTAATATTATGCTTGAGAATACAAGATTCCATTTCATGTAGACACCCACCAAAAGATGGGGAAAAGATTTCATGTAGTGAGTACTACTCTTACAAATTTCAAATTCGGCCAACAAACTACATTATTCATTTGGGCCGAATGTTCCAACAATATATAGTTGACATGTATGTTAAATTGAGAATACAAGGCTCGTTTTCCTAAGAAGAATAAGAGCACAATCCGGAGTGATTTGTATCAAGGAGTTCTTGACGGCATCAATAAAAGCAACAATACAAAATGTAACGTCGGAAGACGTATTATATTACCCCCTTCATTTATCGGAGACCCTTGGGACATGCGACACATGTACCTGAATGCAATGACCCACGTACAGAAATTTGGGAAGCCAGACTTGTTCATAACAATAACATGCAATCCAAACTAGCTAAAAATAACTTCAAATCTTCTCTTTGGTGAGCGGTCTGAAAACCGACCAGATTTACTTTCCAAGATTTTTCACGCAAAACTAACGTTAATAAAGAAATATATTGTTGAAAAACAAATATTCTGACCAATTTTTGCTAGGGTACATGTTGTAGAATTTCATAAACAAGGCCTTCCGTATGCACATTTTTTGTTATATTACAATCTGCGCACAAGATTTTCAATGTATATGATTTCGACAAATCTGTATGTGCATACTTGCCTCCAACTTCAAACCAACATTTATGCAACCTTGTCATACATCATATAATGCATGACCCATGCATACATTTTAACTTAAATTGTGTCTACATGAAACAAAAAGGTCATCAAAAAACTCAAAATTCAAATATCCGAGAGATTACCGTGACTACACAACTTGTGCAGAGGATTTCAACTGTAACGTCCGGAATTTTTATTCCGGACTTGGAGCGTTTTGTACATCTTCCCGCAGGCACGAGGTGACGAGTGCCGGGATTTATTCCTAAAATCTCGAGCCGACCCGTCGTTATACCCTTTTCCGCTTTCCGACCCTTCGTTCCGAGCTGAGGTGACAAGAGGTCATTTCCGACCCCTCGTTCCGAGCAAAAGTGACAAGATGCCAGCTGTCCCCTCTTCTCCTTGGCAACCTTGTCCCCTCCTTCTTTCACTCTTGACTTCATTTCACGATAGTTTTCCTCTCTTCCTCTCTTCTCTCTCTTTGCTCTTCTTCCATTTTCTTGAAGCTCTTGGATTGTGGACTGCAGTGGAGGAAGATCATATTTGGTTTGGTAAGATTCTTCCTCTCCCTCCCCTCTCTTGGTTGCTGATCATCCCTTTCTTCTTCCCTCCTTCATCCATGGTCATGGATGAAGCTCTTGAGAAACTTTTTACTCAAATCCTTGCATGCATGTGTTCTTAGCTCGATTAGGTCGTGGAGAGGAGTCTAAGATCAGTGGTTGGTGTTTGGAGAAGACCCAGAAAGGAGAGGAGGACATTGGATCCAAGGATCCATAGTCGAAGACGAGCTTCTGCAGCGAAACCGCGGGGGCGGCTCACCACAGCCGTAGGGACGGCACCAGACCACCGTAGGGGCGGCTCCAGCCACCGCAGGGGCGGCTCAGGGCGCCAGACCTCCACAGGGGCGGCTCCTGCCACCGCAGGGGCGGTTCGTGCTCCGCCAGAGGGCCGCAGGGGCGGCGCCAACGTTCTGCAGGGGCGGCGTCTACTCCGCCGGGGCGCCAGCTTGACTCCGCGGCTGCCTTTCATCGACAGTAGGTTCCTCTTCTCCCTTCCTCTTCGTTCCTTCCTTAGTTTTGTAGTTGTATCATGTTAGTAGCATGCCTAGGATGGATCTAGAGTAGCTTGAGATGCCACTTAGTGGTTGTGAACCTAGGAGCCCTTAAGGCTCGATGTAGTGATGGTTATGAGTATGTTGAGCATGATGGACCTTCTAGGCTAGCTTGTTCCTTCTTGGCTGAGGTTTAAGATCATGTGAGGTTATAAGTTGTTGTGAATTGCTTTCATGTGTTGAGAGTGTGGTGAGTACCTTGGATCCTAGGATGCATTCCTATCTTGAGGGTTAGGTGATCTTGCTTAGATCACTAGAGTGAAGTCTAAGACTTCTTGAGCGCGAGCATGTATTGATATGCCTATCTCTTGTGAGCAGGTTGTGTGCTTCCTCCTTAAGGAAGCGAGAGTGTTGTGATTTGAGTGTGGTGGCGAGGTAAGTCTCCGGACTTACTTAGCTCGTATTTTACGTATTAGCATCGATGTGTGTTGGTGGTGTGTGTGTGTGTTATTGTTTATGTTATAAACAACTAAACCGGTAAATAGGACCACCGACTTTATATTATTTTGTCCCAAGTGTATGATAACGGGCGGTGACATCATCTGCCTAGCTCTTGCGAGAGTCTAGGAGGTTCTCGGTGACTAGCCCGGGCGGGTAGACAGTCGGATGCATCAGTACCATTCCTTGCCGGTAAGTAGGTACCGAGGCGAGACCACAGTGGTTCTCGTGTCACAAACCTAAGTTGAATTAGAACGGGATACGACTTAATAATAAAAAGATAATAAACCGGACTTGTGTGTTTTGGAGTATGTATGTGTTATGTGATATATGTGTGTATGTGCCTTCACCTCTTTTCTAATGCTTCGAATATGAGCTAACGGTTTTAAACCGTTGTGTAGATGTCTTGCAGGTTAGGAACGCCGCCGAGTGAGGTGGAGGAGTGGACAACCAGGGTCTCCGACATTATAGGACGGGGACGTTTTTGGGGTTATGTCTTTGTATTGTGGATTGTGGTTTATGTTGTACGGTTTATGGTTTCTTATCGGAGTTGTGTCGTTTTGAGGACTCGGCTGAGTTTCCACCTTGTATCTTTACATTTCAGTTTCTCGCATACATTATAAACGGTTTGAGTTTTTGCCTTCATTTGTGCCATGTTGGAAAGGTCCGGTGAAATTGTTGTCAGGCTAAGGGTCGGGATCCATTGTGAGGTCTCGCCCGTAGCATCCCGAGTCCTGCGGATTTGGGGTGTTACAAAAGTGGTATCAGAGCCCTAGGTTGAAAACAATGGCACTCGCAATCTTTTTAAAGGCCGAATGAGGGATAAACAGAACCAACACGGGTTCTGACTTTTCGTTTTCAAAATCATATGCATGAGTCGGGTTTGGGTTAGAATGTAAGAGACTAACACTCCATCCGCAAACCTCGGAGACTTAGATCTCTAGAGTTGATGTATGTATGTATATTATTACGTAGTTATTTATATATATGGCCTTAGGATGTTTTTGGATTTGTATGTACCTAGCTATGTATGTGACCTTAGGATGTTTGGGGCTTGTATGTCTTGGATGTATATTGTGATCATGCTTACCTTTATGCCTTTAGAAGTTTTATCATACTGAGATCGTAAGTATTACCTATGTATTTATACATAAGTAAACGTCATACGCTATTAGATGGCACATACGAGAGCTACCGCTTACGTAGGACCCGCCAGGGGTAGACCCCCTCTTTCTCCTACCGTCCCGAGACGGGGACGAGTAGGAAGACCTCCAGGCGCGAGAGGTCGGGGACGTATCCCCATTGCGGACCCGCCAGTTGTGGATCCACCAGTAGTTAAGGTTCCCGTAGAGGACGTCGCCGAGAGCATCGTTCCCGTGTTTGAGGACTACATACGACGAGAACAATGGAGATAACAAACTTAAGTTCTTCGAGAAGACGCGTGGACAACTGAAGATGCGAATCGAGGAGGAGATGGGTGCATCCTAACAAGGTTAAAGGCGGTGTTCCATCACGAGAAGTGAAGCTTTCCTTAGACGCTCCTAAGCTTTGGAGTCAAGATGAGAAACGTGATCGACCCAAGTGTGAAAGATGTAAGATACTGTAAGTTAAAGCTTACGAGGTACCATTAAGTGAAGAGTCAACATTACGAGAGTTATGAGAAGAATGGCAAGGTGGGGATTCATGCGAAGTTGACTGGTTTCCGGTATGACGATAAGGCGTAGAAACGCCAAAAAGGAGGAAGTATGTATAAATGATGATCCTAAGAAGATGAGAGCAACACGTGGATGCTAACTAACGTTAGAGATTTTGAGAAGACGCACTTACAAGATATCATGAAGCGCGGTTAAGCCTATGAAGGCGAGTCATGTGACTCAACAACGCCGAGAAGGGTATATTTATCTCGCTGAAGGAAAAGAAAGCGTGGAATGAAGAATGAGCTAACGGATTTTAAGGTAGAGTACCCCGAGAGGGTAACCTTCATGAGAATGGTAACATGGAAGCATAGAAGAATGGTAAGTCATTAACATAGGAGAAGGTCATTTATCAACTAATTGGTGAGAACCGAGAATGCGCATGTGCGGGTGATCTATGGATGAGTGTGGGGGAGAGTAACTAGGCTGTGGGATCATAAAGGAACGGTAACAAGAACTTAGAATATATCTTAAACTCTTGATTTGAAGTTGTTATGGAGAACACCAGTTTGCAAAAAGAGAGACGGTTATCTCCATTTTTACATCGATTACAATGAGCCGAACAAGATGACAATGAAGGACAAGTACCCCCTTACCACGTATAGATGATCTACTCGACCGGTTGCAAAGGTCGGTGGTCTCTTCTAAATCGAGTTAAGACTTGATTGTCACCAATTGAGAAGTCGAGACTGGGATATTGCAAACACGGCATTCCGGACAAACCATGGTCACTACGAGTTGTAGTGATTCCATATGGGCTTACTAATGCCCCGAATAAGACATTTTGGTCTACTCTCGAAGAAGAGTGAAGTTGTATGACCAGTTGTCTCGGGATGACAACCCCCGAAGGATGTGAAAGAAGTTACAAGTTTTCTTGGATGTGCCGATCATTACCGGATTTGTGGAGAGATTCTCCAAGTAACACCACCTATGACTAAACTACTCCGGATGACGATGAAGTATTGATTGGGACGAAAATGGACAATGGAGTTGTTGAGAGTTAAGAGGAGATTCATAGGTGCAACTGTTTTGGAATTGCCTCGAGGTATGATCTGTTTGAAGTGTACAAGCGATTCTTCAAGACATGGTCTTGATTGAGTATTGAGAGACAATGTAAAAGTTATAACATACATGTCTCGTTAGTAGAAGCAGTGTGAAGCAAAGTAGTTCCTTCATTACTTAGAACTTGCAACAAGAATTGAGGAAACGTAACATCAAAGGTTGGTTTGACAAGAACCAAAGCCAACGGTGTAAATTTTAAGTTCGATCTTCTTTGTTAGAGACAATCAAAGAAGAAACATAATGGAAATGTTGTAGTGAGAAAGACCCGAGAAGGAAGTTGAGTTTCCGATACATCAGACCTTTTTGAGATCTTAGCACAAGTTGGGAAAGTGTTTTACCGGCTGGCATGGCTGCCGAGAGTAGAGGGTGTTCACCCGGCGTTTCAAGTGTATCAATCGTGAAAGGAGGACGTGCCGAAGACGCCATTCAGGACGAGATACGGCCATTATGAGTTTGTCATAATGCCATTTGGGCTCACGAATGCACCCGCCGTCTTCATGGAGTTGATGAACGGCATCTTCATCGATTTCTTAGACCAGTTTGTGGTAGTGTTTATAGACGACATCTTAGTTTACTCCCGGATTAGGGAGAAGCATGAGGGACACCTGAGAACGGTGCTTCGAGTCCTTCAGGTTAGAGAGCTTTACGCTAAGCTCTCTAAGTGCGAGTTTTGGATGTCCGAGGTGGCATTTCTGGGTCATATAGTTTCCCCCGAGGGTGTCATGGTTGACCCGGCGAAGATAGAGTCTGTTTCCTCATGGCCGCCTCCTAGGACGGTCAAAGATGTGCGCAATTTCTTGGGCTTAGCGGGATACTACCGCCGTTTTGTTGAGGGTTTCTCCGTGATTGCACGACCGCTCACTTCCTTGCTGAGGAAGTCTACCAGTTTCGTCTGGTCCGAGCCATGTCAGCACAACTTCGAGGAGCTGAAGAGGAGGTTGGCCTCCGCTCCTGTTTTAGCCCAACCTGAGGGCGTAGAGGATTTTGTAGTGTATAGTGATGCCTCGAAGCTAGGCTTGGGGTGCGTTTTGATGCAGAGAGGTAGGGTTATTGCGTACGTTTCTCGGCAGATGAAGCCGTACGAGGAGAATTACCCTACCCATGATCTTGAGCTAGCGGCAGTGATTCATGCCTTGAAGATCTGGCGACACTACTTATACGGGGCTACGTGTTAGATCTTCACAGACCATAAGAGTCTGAAGTATATATTCACTCAGCGGGAGTTGAATAACCACCAGAGGAGATGGTTGGAGCTGATTAAGGACTTTGACTTAGAGATTTTGTACCATCCGGGGAAGGCAAACGTAGTCGCCGATGCTTTGAGTAGGAGGACACCTCGAGAGTAGGCTATATCTCGGCTTACGGTTCAGCCACAATTGCAGAGGGATTTGATAGGGTTGGAGTTGGATATCCGGTTCCCGGATACGGACTGTTAGTTGTTTGTCCGAGTTAGAGGTAATTACCTGACCTGCCCGGAGAGATCCTGCAGAAGCAGGAGAGATGTCCCATTTTGATGAGGATCCGGGACAGGATGTCCCGAGGAGAGGCACCGCAGTTTATCACAGAAGTAGACGGGCGATTGAGATGCATGGGACGTATTTGTGTACCGTTAGACCAGGAGTTGAGAGAGCGGATTTTGCATGAGGCACATTCCACACATTACTCGGTGAACCCAGGCACTTGTAAGATGTACCAGGATATTAGGAGATTTTATTGGTGGGGCGGGCTCAAGCCCGATGTAGCTAGATATGTGGCCCGATGCGCGACCTGCTAGCAGGTCAAGATCGACCACCAGAGACACGGAGGAGAGCTTCACCCACTTCCCGTGTCGCAGTGGAAGTGGGAGGACATATCTAGGGATTTCATTACTGGTCTGAGAACAAGTAGGAGCTTCGATGCGATATGGGTAGTAGTATATCGGTTGACAAAGACCACACGTTTCATTCCTATACGGGAAACGTGACCGGTGATTCGTTTATCCGAGGAGTTTACCCGTCAAATTGTGAGATTACATGGAGTACCGAGGACCATCATCTCGGACAGGGACAGGCGTTTTACCTCGAGGTTCTGGCACGCGTCGATTGGGATGACACCGTATGAGGCATTGTATGGACGGAGATGCCGTACTCCCTTATGTTGGAACGAGCCGGGGAGTTCTAGCGTTGTAGCTCCAAATCAGGTACAAGACGACGTGGATAGAGTTGCTTTGATCCGAGAGAGGATGTTGGTCGCACAAAGCCGTCAGAGGTCGTATGCGGATAGGAGGCGTAGACCTCTCGAGTTCAGGGTAGGAGCTCAGGTGTGGTTGAGGGTATCACCGACGTGGGGCGTCAGGCGATTCGGCATTAAGGGGAAGTTAAGCCCCAATATGTCGGTCCATTCGAGATCTTGGAGAGAGTCGGTGAGGTGGCATACCTGTTAGCACTGCCACCACGGTTGGAGGGTATACATCCGGTATTTCATGTCTCTCAGCTGAGAGAGTACATACACGACCCGATGCACATCATTAGCCACGAGGACCTAGTGGTCGAGCCGAACCATACTTTTACGGAGCATCCGATAGCGGTTTTAGAGCGAAGTACGAGGCGCCTTCGATCGAAGGAAATACCGATACTGAGAGTGTAGCGGAGTACGAGGCGCCTTGGATTTTGTAGAGTTCGCAATCAAATATCGGAGTTGATTGAAAACTAAGTAAACAAACGAACGAAAGGTATATCAATAAAAGAGAACGCGGATTCCAAGGATTCAAGGTCATTATTTATACGCATGGACTTAAGACATCTATGAAAGGATCTATGGTTAACAAACTTCTAGAAAGAACGTTTCTAGGCTGACAGTCTATTACCGGGTAAGTCTCAAGACTATCTAGTTCCAAACCAACCACCTATTACCGGGTAAGTCTCAAGGTAGAGAGGTAGGAAATTCTAAACAAACCAGATTCCAAGCTAAGGGAAAGATAAACCATTACCGGGTAAGTCTTAGGTATTACCCTACTTAGGAAGGAATCTAAGCACACTCAACCCAATAGAGATTTTCACATCTATTACCTATGGTCAGTCTCTAAGGTATCTAAGAAGGGGTTTCACCGGGTAAGTCTCAACTCCAACTTAGTTTACTAGGTAGAAGGATTCTAACTAGGTTCAAGTCCTAACTAACCAATAGAATTTCAAAGCTATTCAAACCAAGCATTAAACACTAATCCATCATAGTTCAGGTATAAATAAATCCCTATTCACCTTGGAACCACAATGGTTCTAGCCAACAATCAACATATCAAAAGCAATAATTAAATCAATGGAAGAATTCATAAAATAAGAACTAAAAGAGAAAATAAAGAAAGTACTCAGCTTTATTAAGATGAAACCAACAAAATGACAAATTCCCAGTATCGCGAAGCGTATCTGAATTGAATGAAATCTAAAAGTCTGAATCTTTCCTAAAAACTCAATGTAGTTCAACAATGGTGAAGAGCAAGGGAGAAGAAGAAGTAAGTGGCACTT
>CM008282.1:38966886-38979735 GCA_002319775.1 Fagopyrum tataricum | reverse complement strand
AATACCTCATTAAGGTCACAATTCTAGAGAAGCACACTTTTTTAAAAAATTTTCTAATTTTTTTTGGATTTTCATATAAAAATGGCAGTACGTATAAAAGAAACGTGTGACAAGAATATGAAATTGTTCAATGCAGTACATATAAAATAAACATGCTAAAAGATATTGCAAGCATCCTACCCCATACTTAAAACTCACATTGTCCCCAATGTGAATAATAAATATGAAGTAAAAACAATACTCACAATGTAAAAATGAAGAAGGCGTCCGGCGTGTCTACTCGAATGAAGGAGGAGGAGGTGGATCACGTGGGTAGTGGAGGTTGTTTGGGTCATAGAAATGCCCAAACGTATGACGATATAAGTCTCCGTACATCCCCTCCGAGACAGAATAACGCCTATCTTGCTCAGCAATCCTCTTATCCTACTCGGCCATCCTCAAATCCTGCGCGACCCATCTGTCCTCAACTTTCTTATAAAACTCCCTCTAACTCATCTGCATAGCATGCATATCCGCAGCCAGCTGGCCCATGGTATACGGCCTCCTGCGGATGGCCTAGGAGCACATGATGATGATGCTCTGCAGTAAACATCCCAGGTGGTGTACCTGCATCACCCATATCAGTGTCAGAATCTCCTGCCTCAGTGGCAGGCTCCAAATCATCATCATCCTGGGCAACATCCTCATCCTCGGGCTCCCCTATATCATCATCATCTGAACTCGCATCCTCTAAGGTCTCTAAGACATCTCTCAAAATCTCTGGTCCCTAATCGTGTACTCTCTTCCATTGTACACGCGCTGCTATCCCAAGGCATAGCAACTCTATAAATTCCCTTCCTCGGGGTATCAAAAGATGCCGGTTAGCTAGATGTTTTCTGGTAATAGATACTGGCTCCAAGTTTCACCCATGTCAATGTTAGAAAAAATCAAGACCAAGTCTACGAGCGAACGTGGGTGACCAACCCACACGACAAATAAAACCATTCTTCTTATTGGAAGCCTTTTTGAGGAAATCAAGCATAAGAGTGGCAAATCCGGAGCACGTCCCTGCGTAATACACCATAAGGTAAAAAGTTCACCTACAAGTATGAGGTGCATTGTCTCTTTCCTCGGTAGCATGATCTCGCTCATAATCCTATGAGCTAAACGGAAAGACAAGTTCAGAATAAACTTGTCCGAGGACTTCCCTGCCTTTCATTCACTTCCAAGCCCCATTGGCTTGGCAATTTCATACCAAAATGCTCGCTGATCAAAATCTCTATCAAATGTGTATTCATCAACCCTAGGAAAATCAAACAAATCTCCAAAAGAGTTTTGGACATCTCATAATTCGTGTTCATCACACAGAATTTTACACGTTTGTCACCGTTTTCTTCATCAAAGGAAAGTGTACTAAAAAATTCCACAATCAAAACCCTATAATCTAGAGATCGGCTCTCATGCAAACAATGCCAACCACAAATTTCACTAATCATTCTTATGTCATCACCTACTCCTAATTCTTCAATTTCTGTAAGGTTCAAATATTTTAGGAGCTAGATGATCAAGGTGAATAAGTCGAGCGTACATGGACTTACAAGAATCCGAAATGTCCGGGGCGTAGCTCGAAGGTTCTGAAGACTCCGGTGGCGCTTGTTGCGTTGATTTCCTTGACCCGGTAACCTTTGATAAAGATCTCTTCAAACGTTTCATCCTTAGCCGAAAAATGAGCTCAACAGAACAAAATCTTGGTCGGCAAAGCAAGGATCTCGGCCGATATTTCTGGACGGTTGATCGAGATTAGATGGTGTTGGCCGGAATTGATTTTTTTCGTCGGTTTTTTGTAGATTCTTGCTTGGTTGATGAGTCTAAGACGTTTCTGTGAAGGAATTTTTGAGTGGAATGGTGTAATTGTGGGGTTTTTAGGGATTGAAATTTTGGTTAGGGTTTTGGTGTTGGAGAGGAGAATTGGGTGAGGATTGAGTGAAATTGGTGATGGAATAGAGTGTAGAATTGGATTTGGAGAGATTGTGGGAAGAATGAGAGGATTTGATTAAGTATTGAAGGATTTAGGAAAAATTGGGTAGGGTTTTTGCTTTGGAGGCTATGGAGGAAGAGAAGAAGTGAAGGAGAAGAAAGAAAGAAGAGAGGCCGGCCGACTTTGGTAGGGTTCTGTTGGCCGATCTCGGTCGCCAACAATCTCGGTCGTCGACCGAGATTTTTCTCGGGTCGGGATCAAGATTTCCTTTTTTTTATTTATTTATTTTTTTTTTCAAAGAAAAACTCGATCTCGGTCTCCATTTTCCGATATCGGCCGAGATTTCCCTATCTTGGACCGAGATCGGTTTCTGATATGACATCTCGGCCTGCTTGAGTTGGATCTCGGCCGGGATTTCTAGGCAGTTCGACCGAGATTTCTGGGTATGGCCGTTTTCTTCCTCGACTTACTTCGTTTCTCACCTTTCTTAGCAATTTCCTCGCCTTAAACTCGTTCCGAGTGCTGCTTCCCGTATTTCTTTTCACCATGACACTTAGGTCCTGCAAAGACACAACAAAAAACGCGCAAAAACGCAATAACAAAAAGCAAAAACAAAAACAAAAAGACAAAAAGACTCTTACCTCGGGTTGCCTCCCGAGAAGCGCTTGGTTTAAGGTCTCTAGCCGGACCTAACTCCTTTAAAGCGTCAATTTAGATGAATAGGTGAGAGTTTTTCCACCGGAAGTTCCGGTGTATACTTCTTCAACCTATGTCCATTCACTTTAAAAAATACCGGAGTTTTCACCCCATACTTCGATAGCTCCGTGGGGGAAAATCTTCTTCACAACATAAGGTCCCGTTCATCGTGACTTTAACTTTCCTGGAAAAAGTCGGAGCCTAGAATTAAAGAGAAGAACAAGATCACCTTTTTTGAAGTTCTTTGGCAATATGTGCTTGTCGTGCCACTTCTTTGTTCTTTCTTTATAGATCCGTGCATTCTCATATGCGTTCATCCGGATCTCCTCCAGCTCGTTGATGTCCAACAATGTCTTTTCTCCGGCTTCTTTTATATCAAAATTTAGCCATTTCACGGCCCAATACGCTCTATGCTCCAACTCTACAGGCAAATGACAAGATTTCCCATAAACAAGTTGATAAGGAGTAGTACCTTTGGGAGTTTTGTATGCTGTCCTATATGCCCAGAGTGCATCATCAAGCTTCATTACCCAATCTTTCCTTGAGCAAGACACTGTCTTCTCTAGGATCCCCTTGATTTCTTTATTCGAGATTTCCACTTGGCCACTAGTCTGGGGATGATATGGGGTTGCAACCTTGTGAGTTACCCCATACTTGGACAAAAGTGTTTCAAAGTTTCTGGCTGTGAAATGTTTTCCTCCTTCACTAATAATGACACGTGGTGTGCCAAATCTAGGGAAGATCGTCCGATTGAAAAATTTTATTACAACTTTAGCGTCATTTGTGGGTGAAGCTATAGCTTCAACCCATCTAGATACATAGTCAACCGCTAAAAGAATGTAAAGATTCCCGCATGAGGATGGGAAAGGTCCCATGAAGTCAACACCCCATACATAAAAAATCTCAACTTCTTGGATGTTGTTCAAAGGCATCTCATTCCTCCTAGATATGTTGCTCGTCCTTTGGCATGAATCACAAGCAGTGACGAATACCTACACATCTTTGAAAAGATTAGGCCAAAAGAATCCAGATTGTAATACCTTGGCACTAGTCTTGTGGGCGCTAGCATGTCCTCCACAGGGCAATGAATGACAATGTCGGATGACACTCTCAATCTCGTTGTCTGGGACGCATCTCCTAAGGATTCCCTCGGGTCCTCTCTTGAATAGTAGTGGTTCGTTCCAATAGTAATGCCTCACATCCTTGTAGAATTTCTTCCGTTGGGAAGGAGATAAACCTGGAGGAATTTCACCACAAACTAGATAATTAACTATGTTAGCAAACCAAATTTCTTGATCACCTGAAATTTGGAGAATATATTTCTCCATCATGTGGAGATGCTCATCTGGAAATGCATCGTTAATGGGATGCCGTCCCCTTCCATGAGTTCTGGAGGTAACCTGCTAAGATGATCAACTACAGAGTTTTTGAACCCCTTCTTATCTCTAATCTCTAGATCAAATTCTTGAAGGAGAAGGATCCATCGGATAAGACGTGGCTTTGCATCCTTCTTGGTGAGAAGGTACCGAATCGTAGCATGATCCGTGTACACAATCACCTTGGCTCCTACAAGATAGGAACGGAACTTCTCAAATGCGTAGACGACGGATAAGAGCTCCTTTTCAGTAGTTGCATAATTCAGTTGGGCTCCATCAAGTGTCTTGCTAGCATATTAGATAGCATGAGTAAGTCCTTCCTTCTTCTGTCCTAGCACCGCTCCCACTGCAAAGTTACTTGCATCACACATCACCTCGAATGGATGAGACCAATCGGGGGGTTGAATAATTGGAGCGGTGATGAGAGCTTCTTTCAACCTATAAAAAGCATCAAGGCATTCTTTCAAGAAAACAAACTGCACATCCTTGATTAGTAGGTTAGTCATAGGTTTAGCAATTTTAGAGAAATCTTTTATAAATCTCCGGTAAAAACCGGCATGTCCTAGAAAACTCCTTACCCCTTTGACTGATGATGGAGGAGGTAACTTCTCAATAGTCTCAATTTTGGCCCTATCAACCTCAATTCCACGGTTAGATATCAAGTGACCGAACACAATACCTTCTCTAACCATGAAATGGCATTTTTCCCAATTGAGAACAAGATTGCAATCCTCACATCTTTGTAAGACTAAAGACAGGTTAGCCAAACAATCATCAAAAGAGGATCCATAGACAGAAAAGTCATCCATAAAGACTTCCATGATGTTTTCAATATATTCAGAAAAAATAGACATCATGCATCTTTGGAAAGTAGCAGGAGCATTGCATAAACCAAAAGGCATTCTCCTATAAGCAAAAGTACCCCAAGGACAAGTGAAAGTGGTTTTCTCTTGGTCATCCGAATGAATGGGGATCTAGAAAAAGCCACTATAACCATCTAGGTAGCAAACGTAGGAGTGTTGGGCTAACCTTTCTAACATTTGGTCAATCAAGCGCAAAGGGAAGTGATCTTTCCTAGTAACATGATTCAACTTCCTATAATCAATGCACATCCTCCATCCTGTCACGGTCCTAGTCGGGATCAACTCGTTCTTCTCATTGGTTATGACAGTCATCCCACCTTTCTTCAGTACAACATGCACCGGGCTAACCCACTTACTATCCGAGATAGGGAAAATAATTCCCGCATCAAGCAACTTAAGGATCTCCTTCTTCACTACCTCTTTCATGTTAGGATTCAATCTCCTTTGAGGTTCAATAGAAGGTCTATGTCCATCATCTAACATGATCCTATGCATGCACATAGAAGGATTAATCCCTATGAGGTCATCTATGGTGTATCCCAAAGCTTTTCTATGCATCCTAAGCTCTTTCAATAACTTCTCAAGTTCAAGTTCATTCAGGCTAGCACTAACAATGACGGGATAAGATGAGTTAGAACCAAGGAAGGCGTACCTTAGGTGTGTCGGAAGAGGCTTCATCTCAACCTTAGGAGGCTCCGGTTCTTCTTCAGAGATCTCGGCTAACTCATCTCGGTGGAGATAAGTGATCTCGGCCCGAGATGGGGTAAATCTCGGCCGAGATTTTTCGGTCCCGGCCGAGATGGTCTGATCGTCGGAAATTAAAAGTTTCTGTTGCAGGATCTCGGTCACCCATCTCGGTCGAGATCTCGGCCGAGATTTCACGGATCTCGGCCGAGATTTTTAGGTCTCGGGCGAGATTCTCCAAGCTTCGGAGGTTAAAAGTTTTTGTTGCCCAATCTCGGCCGAGATGGCCATGATCTCGGCCGAGATGCTTTCTGCTTCCGTCAGTTCTTCGAATCTTGATTCCTCGTTGATGGGGAGTAGACTCAAAGATCGAACTTCTTCAAATAGTTCATCTTTCGGTTCTGCTGTCATGATGCTCATGGTCAAAACCTGCTCGAGAAGGTCAGAACAAAGAATTGAATTTATAATCTCACAATCATCTTCATCATCCTCTAGGATGTTGTACATGTCTTCTTCAAACATGGGTCCCTTAATCAAAGGAGGGAGCTTAAATTGTACAACTTCCTCATCAATTCTAAAAGTAAGAGTGGCACCCCTACAATCAACTAAACATCCGGAGGTAGCAAGAAAAGGTCTCCCTAAAATAATAGGAACGGGACAATATGCAGGAATATCAAGAACAACAAAGTCAATAGGGATAAAGAACTTCTATAGTTGGATTGGAACATCCTCAATGATCCCCACAGGACGTGTGGTAGTCCTGTCTGCCATGCAAAGAGTCATCTTCACCGGCTTTGGTTCTCCAAGTCCAACCTTACTACATAAAACTAGTGGGATAATGCTCACACTAGCTCATAGATCGCATAATGCTTTGTACGTTCCATCTCCAACTTTGATTGAGACGCAAAAAGATCTGGGATCGCTCAATTTTAGCGGCATCTTTCCACTGTTCCTCTGGATGAGGTCAGTAGATCTCCGGGTCCTTCTGACTTCTCCATATTCCTCTAGCTTCCTCTTGTTGGAGAGGATTTCCTTCAAGAACTTCCCATAGGCAGGCATCCCTTTAATAGCATCAACAAAAGGGATGTTAATATGCAATTTATTTAAAAGGTCAAGGAACTTACCAAAGTGCTTGTCCAATTGAGCTCTAGCACGGGATTTAGGAAAGGGAAGTGGTGGCTTGTATGGAGGAGGAGGGATGTAAACATTCTCTTTTTCTTTAGGCTCCTCTTCCATTGGTTGCTTTCCTTTATCCAAGACCTTTGGTTGGGGATCATTTGTTTCTAATCCACTTCTTGTAGTGATTGCCATGACTTGCCCCCTTGGATTATTTTCAGTCTTTCCAAGAAGTCTTCCTGGATCTCTTTGTGCGTCTTCGGCCTTTTTAAACACTTGAGTTTCCAAAAACTTTTGGGCTTTGGTTACACTAGTGACCGTGCTCTCTAGATTTCTCATCCTATCCATCAATTGCTCAAACATTGCTTCAACTCTATCCTTCGGTTGAGCGGGTTCAGCTGGCTTGGACGGCTGGCCTACATTGCTAGAAGAAGCTTGAGGGTTCAAAGCGCCCTCAGGATTAGAATAAGAAAAACCAGGATGGTTATGGTTAGACTTGTAGTTGTTTCCCTGATTATTCCTATTATAATTGTTATTATAACCTCCCTGGGAGTTACCTTTACCCATGTAATTCGCATCCTCTTCCTTGGATGCTACCTGCACTTCAGCTTGCTGAGCTTTCAAGTTAGATGCAATTAATTCTTTCAAAGATTTAAGTTCAACTTGTAAAGCATCTAACCTTGAATCATTAAGAGTACTTTCATTTACCTCATAGACTCCGGGTCTAGTCCTTCTCTCTTCAACTTTCCTGTGAGAATACTTTTCAATCACCAAAGCTTGCTTCTCAATAAAGTCCCAAGCTTCATCCGTCGGTTTTTCCATAAAAGTACCTCTAGAGATAGATTGTAGCTTGAATTGAGTGTCCTCGTCAAGTCCTTTGAAGTAAATTTCTAGCAACTCTATCTTAGGAATTCCATGATGAGGACAACATAGCAAAATATCTTTAAATCTTTCCCAAGACTTATACAAACTCTCCTTATCTTTCATTACAAATGCATTTATCTTCCCTCTTAGTTCAGTAGTCTTGCAGGGTGGGAAAAATTTGGTGAGAAATTCAGAACCTAACTCCTCTCATGTGTTAATCCGCCCGTGTGGTATTGATTGATACCAAGCTAGAGCCTTATCCTTAAGAGAAAATGAAAAATCCCTTAGCTTATGATTGTTACCTTCCATACGGGCTCCGACTTACCGCATCCATAAGAGTCTCGTAGTTGTTCATGTGTTGGTGAGGAGATTCCGTCTTTGTCCCTCCAAACTGATTCTGGCGAATCATCTGTATTACCTGCGGTCGCAGCTCATGCTTGTGGTTCGCGGGATCTCCAAAGTTAACTCCAGGACGGTTAACTCTTTGGGCAGGATCCATTCTCTGTCCAAGTGTTTGTGGAACTTCCACAAAAGGCTGGTAAAGGACATGTCTAAGAGGAGCGGGAGGTGGAGCTTGCGGAGGAGCTTCAACTCGAGGAGGAATTGGAGCTAATTGTGGTGCTGAAATTACTTGTTGCACTAGAGCTGGAGCTGCGTCTTGCCTTTGGTTCATGGTTTTGGCTATCTCTTCCATTTGAGTTCTCATAGCATCTATTTCCCTTTGAGTAGTTTCCTCTCTTTCTCTAGCATTCCGTTTCTCAGTCTCAAGTTGCTCTAAAGCATCTCTAAGTTCAGCTTCGTAATCTCTGTTTTCGGCCCTTTTAGAAACTTTCTGGGCTCTTAGTCTCTCTCTTAGTGTTCTTTCAGGTTCGGGATCGTACGGAACTAGTTCTTTCGAGCCCCGAGTTCTTCGCATACACTTTAAAAGATACCTAAATTCCTGAAAATTCCAAAAAACAAAACCAAAAGCGAGATCAAAAGTAAAAGAAGGACTTACACTACAAGAAATCACAAAACAAATCAAATAACTTAGTCCCCAGCAACGGCGCCAAAAACTTGTTCGCTATTTTAACACCCCTATAAACTTTTATCAATAATGATAAAATCTCACAGGTTAGTAAAACCACGGTATGATTTAAATTTATAAAACAAGAAATAAACACCCAAATTGTAGCGAACCCACAGTGTATGGGTCAATTACAATAAGGATAAGTATTCCAAGGTCGATCTCAGGGACCAAGTGTCTGAATTGTAAATGTGATCTAAGATAGAGTAAATCAAAGTAAAAGAAGGAGGTTGGAAAAGAAGGGAAGAAAGATCAAAAAGGTTTTAATGGATTTTGTAGAGTTCGCAATCAAATATCGGAGTTGATTGAA
This sequence comes from Fagopyrum tataricum, assembly GCA_002319775.1. NCBI lineage: Eukaryota > Viridiplantae > Streptophyta > Magnoliopsida > Caryophyllales > Polygonaceae > Fagopyrum > Fagopyrum tataricum. The sequence goes on along the minus strand of CM008282.1, from coordinate 38,970,803 downwards.
AACTAAGTAAACAAACGAACGAAAGGTATATCAATAAAAGAGAACGCGGATTCCAAGGATTCAAGGTCATTATTTATACGCATGGACTCAAGACATCTATGAAAGGATCTATGGTTAACAAACTTCTGGAAAGAACGTTTCTAGGCTGACAGTCTATTACCGGGTAAGTCTCAAGACTATCTAGTTCCAAACCAACCACCTATTACCGGTTAAGTCTCAAGGTAGAGAGGTAGGAAATTCTAAACAAACCAGATTCCAAGCTAAGGGAAAGATAAACCATTACCGGGTAAGTCTTAGGTATTACCCTACTTAGGAAGGAATCTAAGCACACTCAACCCAATAGAGGTTTTCACCTCTATTACCTATGGTCAGTCTCTAAGGTATCAAAGAAGGGGTTTCACCGGGTAAGTCTCAACTCCAACTTAGTTTACTAGGTAGAAGGATTCTAACTAGGTTCAAGTCCTAACTAACCACTAGGATTTCAAATCTATTCAAACCAAGCATTAAACACTAATCCATCATAGTCCAAGTATAAATAAATCCCTATTCACCTTGGAACCACAATGGTTCTAGCCAACAATCAACATATCAAAAGCAATAATCAAATCAATGGAAGAATTCATAAAATAAGAACTAAAAGAGAAAATAAAGAAAGTACTCAGCTTTATTAAGATGAAACCAGCAAAATGACAAATTCCCAGTATCGCGAAGCGTATCTGAATTGAATGAAATCTAAAAGTCTGAATCCTTCCTAAAAACTCAATGTAGTTTAACAATGGTGAAGAGCAAAGAGAAGAAGAAGTAGGCGACACTTTCAATAGAAGCCTTCGAATATAGAATGAAGCGGAACCCTGGAAATCATTTAGAGCTTCCCTTTTATACCCAACAATCTTCCACAGAACGGGCCGGGCCAAAACTGATCCAAAAAAGAACAAAATATTTCGGCGCACAGGAATCTTGGTCGGAAATATCGGTCGTCGACCGAGATTTTGGAACGTTTGGACCGAGATTGGCTTCGTGACCCAGCTTTGAGGAAATCTCGGTCGGTGATCTCGGTCAAGTCTCAGAAATCTCGCCCGAGATGACACAAATCTCGGCCGAGATTGGGACCGAGATGGAGACGGAGATCCTTCGACAGAAACTTCTGATATGGAGTCTCGGTCGAGATCCTGTGGATCTCGACCGAGATTGCCCAAATCTCGTGCGTTTCGTCTTGGCTCGTCTGTTCCTCCTTTCTCGTGCTTGTGTGATCGCTCCAAAGCGTCCATCCCGAGACTTGATCCTCAAATGCATCGTTTTAGCTCCAAAACACGCCAAAATACCTACAAGGACACCAAAAGCGTGTGTAGACATCTATACTCGCAAAGTTGCACTAAACAAGTATAAAGAACACAAACTAAGGCTAAAACATGCATGCGGAAAAGGGAAAACTAACTAAATGCTCTACTAAACTAGGTCGATAATTCATGTTATCAGTGGTCGAGGCGAGGAGCCGATGAGGATACATGGGAGACGGAGGATAGTATCCGGAGGAATTATCCCGAGTTTTACGCAGATCTAGCGACATCGATAGGACCGTCGGGTTAGTCCCGAGATCTTCCCTTGTTTGTTCTATGTTTTTATGTCATGACGTGTTATGTGAGTTCGTATGAGTATATGTGCACCTTGCGAGGTCTTGATGTGATTCTATACGTAGACTTGGATTAGAGCCGATAGTTGACGTCTTATGATTTCCACATGGTTACGAGACGTGGTTGTTCGAGAGTGCTGCGTTTAGCAAGTTTCGGGACGAAACTTGTTTTTAGGGGGGTTAGTTGTAACGTCCGGAATTTTTATTCCGGACTTGGAGCGTTTTGTAGATCTTCCCGCAGGCACGAGGTGCCGAGTGCCGGGATTTATTCCTAAAATCCCGAGCCGACCCGTCGTTATTCCCTTTTCCGCTTTCCGACCCTTCGTTCCGAGCTGAGGTGACAAGAGGTCATTTTCGACCCCTCATTCCGAGCAAAAGTGACAAGATGTCAGTTGTCCCCTCTTCTCCTTGGCAGCCTTGTCCCCTCCCTCTTTCACTCTTGACTTCATTTCACGTTAGTTTTCCTCTCTTCCTCTCTTCTCTCTCTTTGCTCTTCTTCCATTTTCTTGAAGCTCTTGAATTGTGGACTGCAGTGGAGGAAGATCAGATCTGGTTTGGTAAGCTTCTTCCTCTCCCTCCCCTCTCTTGGTTGCTGATCATCCTTGCTTCTTCCCTCCATCCATGGCCATGGATGAAGCTCTTGAGAAGCTTTTTACTCAAATCCTTGCATGCATGTGTTCTTAGCTCGATTAGGTCGTGGAGAGGAGTCTAAGATCAGTGGTTGGTGTTTGGAGAAGACCCAGTAAGGAGAGGAGGACATTGGAGCCAAGGATCCATAGTCGAAGACGAAGAAGAAGAGCTTCTGCAGCGAAACCGCGGGGCGGCTCACCACAGCCGCAAGGGCGGCACCAGACCACCGCATGGGGTGGCTCCAGCCACCGCAGGGGCGGCTCAGGGCGCTAGACCGCCGCAGGGGCGGTTCCTGCTCCGCCAGAAGGCCGCAGGGGCGGCGCCAGCGTTCCGAAGGGGCGGCGTCTGCTCCGACGGGGCGCCAGCTTGACTCCGTGGCTGCCTTTCTTCGACAGTAGGTTCCTCTTCTCCCTTCCTCTTCGTTTCTTCCTTAGTTTTGTAGTTGTATCATGTTAGTAGCATGCCTAGGATGGATCTAGAGTAGCTTGAGATGCCACTTAGTGGTTGTGAACCTAGGAGCCCTTATGGCTCGATGTAGTGATGGTTATGAGTATGTTGAGCATGATGGACCTTTTAGGCTAGCTTGTTCCTTCTTGGATGAGGTTTAAGATCATGTGAGGTTATAAGCTGTTGTGAATTGCTTTCATGTGTTGAGAGTGTGGTGAGTACCTTGGATCCTAGGATGCATTCCTAGCTTGAGGGTTAGGTGATCTTACTTAGATCACAAGAGTGAAGTCTAAGACTTCTTGAGCGTGAGCATGTATTGATATGCATATCTCTTGTGAGCAGGTTGTGGGCTTCCTCCTTAAGGAAGCGAGAGTGTTGTGATTTGAGTGTGGTGACGAGGTAAGTCTCCGGACTTACTTAGCTCGTATTTTACGTATTAGCATCGATGTGCGTTGGTGGTGTGTGTGTGTGTGTGTTATTGTTTATGTTATAAACAACTAAACCGGTAAATAGAACCACCGACTTTATATTATTTGGCCCAAGTGTATGATAACGGGCGGTGACATCATCTACCTAGCTCTTGCGAGAGTCTAGGAAGTAAAGCCCGGAATTTTATTAATTTAATTCCGGACTTGGAGCACCTTGTAGTTATCCCGTAATTCCGAGATGCCGAGAGCCGGGATTTATTCCTAAGAAAAATCCCGAGCCGACTCGTCGTTTTTCCTTTTTTTCCGCGTTACGACCCTTCGTTCCGGGTTAAAAATGCCAAGGGGTCATTTTCGACCCCTCGGTCCGTGGTGAGGGACAAGAGGTCAGCTGACCCCTTGATCCCCACACTTCTTTTCAGCCTTGTGTCCCACCCCTCTCTCTCCTCTCCCTCCTTTCACGTCATTCTTTCTTCCACTCTCCTTCTCTTCTCTTCTCTTTGCTCTTTCTCCATTTTGTTGAATCTCTTGCAACTCTTGGACTGTGGACAGCTTGGAGAGGTTCCAGATTTGTTGTGGTAAGCTCCTTCCTCTCCCTCCCCTCTCTTCTTGCTGTTTTCCCCTTTCTTCTTCCCTCCTTCATCCATAGCCATGGATGAAGCTTTTGAGAGGTTTTTACTCAACTCTTTGCATGGCTGCGTTCTTAGCTCGATTAGGTCGTGGAGAGGAGCCTAAGATCAGTAGGGAGTGTTTGGAGAAGACCCAACAAGGAAAGGAGGACTTTG